>CAUYLG010049481.1:0-40801 GCA_963573385.1 Cacajao melanocephalus | reverse complement strand
CCCGCCTCTGCCCGCCCCCCCCGCTACAGCCCCAAGACTTGCCCATCTTTCCCTAGACGACGCTCTTCCGATCTGGGAGATGGGAGAGGGAGATGGGAGAGGGAGATGGGAGAGGGAGATGGGAGAGGGAGATGGGAGAGGGAGATGATGGGAGAGGGAGATGGGAGATGGGAGAGGAGAGAAAAGAAAAGAAAGGGCAAAACTGGGCTTCAAAGCCAGGCTGTCAGAGTTCCGTGTGTAGTCAGTACCTAACTAATCAACCCTCTTGCAAATGACAGCTGTACACTAAACAAAAAAAAAAAAAAAAAAGACAGCTTCCTGAGGGCTCTGCTGACTGAAAAAAGGCAGGCAGACTTTGGGGGAGTTTGAAACTTGGAACAGAGAACAGCACAGTTACTCCCTCCCTTCCCCCACAACTTTTTCTCTCTGGTTTGCCCTCAGGATGGCAGCTGTAGCCCAGGGGTCAGGGGTCTGGGGCAGGCAGCCAACCCTCTAATGGGAAGCCAACCATCCTTCTGGCAGGAAGACGCAGGCTGCCAGAAACTGCAGAGGAATCCAGAAACAGGAAAGTCAAAGAAGAAAAATCCCAAATTCTGCGTTTAAACTCAGTTCAAGTTTCCACACACGTGCTGGGGAAACAAAGCAACTTCTAAGCAAGAACTGAGCTCTGAGCCGCTGCAGGAGTGGCCGTTTGCAGCTTGAGTGTGGCCAAGCTGATTGCCTGCTAAACTGAAAACATCAACACCCTTCAGAGCAACCCAACAGAATCCATACCGTTCTGTTATATGACACCTCCACCATCATTTCACAACGTCCAGGATACAACACAACGTCACTCAGCACAGGAAGACTCACGGAGCTGACATGCCAACTCAGGACACACAGATGTGGAAATTCCCAGACAAGCAATTTAAAGCAGACATTATAATTACATACTTACCACAGCAAAGTGAAGAAAAATACACTCATAAAGAATAAAAAGATGGGAAATCTCAGCTGAGAAACACAAAATATAAATGAGAACCAAACACAGGCAGTGCCTACTCTCCAGCTGTCAACTATAGCTACCTTACTATTGAGCATAACACAGTCCTCAATAAACACTGGTTACTATTATTATCAGCCTTATTAACAATGACACTGGAACCTAGAAGATAACAAAGCAATGCTTACAAAACTCAGAAAGAATACAGTTTATACCATTTCCAATTTAGAAATCTCTAACCAAATAATCAAGTGTGAGATTAGAACACAGATAACATGCAAGATCTTAAAAACGCATCTCCAAGGTACCTGTTTTGGGATTTGTTGGAGTATATGCTTCATGAAAATAAGAAAACCAAGAAAAAAAGAGGACATCGACTTCAACAAAGGAGAGAAGTGAAGTGAATTTCATGCTGAAAGGAAGCTTCGAGATGCCTGCTGTGCAGCAAGCTGAGGGCAATCTGTCCAGACCGAAGCAGGAGAGCAGAGGGCTCCAGGAGGGGCGACTCAGAACGCACACACACACGAGACAGGTTACCTGAAGGGTTTGACTGTGTTTAGAGCAATTTTTTATAGCTCTGACAGAGAATTTGGGAAGGAATTCATAAGTATATTCATGATATATCCATTAACTCCAGGACATTGAAAGTTACACAAAAAAGCAAATATGATTTCAGCGTATCATCTGGTATCACTGTAAATTATATTTACATGGTAATACATACTATTTTGATAAAAATTTTTTAACTAAAACAATATCTCAGCTTGGCTATCATTCCATCATAATATATATGTTTCTCATATACCTTTTGCTTTTTAAAATTATGAAATATTTGAAGCATCCAGGAAACTATAGCAAATAAAATATAGAACATACATGTATCTAATACCTAGCTTAGAATTAGTCATAAACACTTCAGGTCTTCATTGTTAACTATTACAGCTGAAGTCTCCCATGTAGACCTATCTCATTTCCTTTGCTCTCCCCCCAGCAGGAATCACCATGCTAAATTTGGTGTTTCATCTTTCCTATGCATGTTTTTATATTATTACCACATGATTCTTCTCAGAAACAATACAGAATTTTCTTGCATGTTTCAAATTTTAAGTAAATGTGCTAATCTGTATGGTTTTGGGGCTTTGTTTGTATTTTCTTTTCATTCTTTTAACTCAACATAGAGATTTTTCCATATTGATCCACGTAACTCTAGTTCATTCATTTTGACTGCTACATTATATGCTGATGCAACTATACCACACTTACCCATCTCGTGCTTATAAGCACTGAATCTGTTTCCAGCTTTTTGCTTTATTTTTTTTGAGACAGAGTTTTACTCTTGATGCCCAGGCTAGAATGCAATGGCATGATCCTGGCTCACCGCAACCTCTGCCTCCTGAGTTGAAGCAATTCTCCTGCCTCAGCCTCCTGAGTAGCTAGGATTATAGGCATGCACCACATGCCCAGCTAATTTTTGTATTTTTGGTAGAGATGGGGTTTCTCCATGTTGGTCAGGCTGGTCTCGAACTCCAGACCTCAGGTGATCCACCTGCCTCGGCCTCCCAAAGTGCTGGGATTACAGGCGTGAGCCACCTCGCACAGCACTTTTTGCTCATATAAACAAGTCCTGTGCTCCTGTCTCCCGTGTGTGTGCAAGTTTCTGTGGGAGTGGAATGACTGGGTCCTACCTTTGATATATTGTCAAATTGCTCTAAAAACTGGTTAAATCAATTCACTCTCACCAATATTGTTTACCAAGGTGTTTTTTTATCTTTGCCAATCTAAAATATAATATAGCATTAAAGAAAGTTTGGAAAAAGGAAGACATTTTAAGTATTTTTAAAAAATCATTAGATAAACCTAATGTATCTCCTGTGATTTTTGTATTCCCTTCCAAATCCCTTTTCATTTTCTTTATTTTTCTGAAGTAGAGTCATGACTGCCTGCTCTCCAAAAGGCCAGGAAAAATCCTGGCTTCTCTCACCTTGCTATCCATTCCGCAGTGCCCTCAAAGAGGTCTGGAGTGATGATGTTGGTCAGAGAGGCTACGGAGGCGGCACAGTATGCACTTCTGGAAAGACAGAAATGGGAATCACATTAAGCTCTACGGAAGAGCTAATGAGGCTCGGTGAACTCCGAGGGCAAACTGCTCGCCTTGCCTAGTAAGCTGTAATCACCTCCTGTCCTCACTCCTGGCACACAGTCAGTCCTCCTGGGTCTCCAACTGAGAGGTGTGACATTCTATTTGGATAGAGTTGCTCACGGCATGGCTTCAGTGAAAGAACATGACATTCTATTCTCCCTACCTCCACATGGGCCAATCTACATCGGAGGAAATAACAGCCAGATCAATTCATGTCAAAAGTGGATTCAGCTCTTCTTTCAAAGATCTATAATGGTTGCTATAAATCGATGGTATCATTCAGGTACTCTTGATATGCTCATTCATTCAGATATTAGTACTGTTTCAGATCCAGGATTTCTGTTTACAGCCTGGACACATGAAAGATTCACTGTACTTTTTCTGCAACAGATAAACTGCAAAACAGGCTACCAAACTGTAATAGACCAAACAAGGATAGGAATACACGAGTCCACTCCAATATACTCCTTAAACCTCTACAGGGAGAAAAGAGCCTTGATTTCAAACCCCTCCCTAGTACACACTCAAGACACACAAGTTAAATGAAAAAGGTGCAAGTCTATTTGTTTTTTGTTTTTGTGATAGGGTCTCGCTTTGTCGCCCAGGCTGGAGTGCAGTGGCATGATCTCAGCTCACTGCAACCTCTACCTCCTGGGTTCAAGTGATTCTCCCGCCTCCAAGTGATTCTCCTGCTTCAGCCTCCCGAGTAGCTAGGATTACAGGCCCACATCACCATGCCCGGCTGATTTTAGCATTTTTAGTGGAGATGGGTTTTGCCATGCTGGCCAGGCTGGTTTTGAACTCCTGGCCTCAAGAAATCCACCCACCTCGGCCTCTGAAAGTGCTGGGATTATAGGCGTGAACCACCACGCCCAGCCTATTTTTAAAAAAACATTATTATTACACTTGATTTGGAATCATTCTTGCCATTCCATCCTCCCAGCCCTAATTCTTCTTGGAGCACATTTTATTTCAGCTTCTCCCTCTGTCATGGAATACATATACAGACTGCCTTCCCTTCCCCTCTGTGGTTTTTTCAAATATCCAGCATGGGGAAGACAAAAATCACTGGTTTAATTTCTGCTCAAAAATCCTTCTCCTGGCCAGGTGCACACCTGTAATCCAAGCACTTTGGGAGGCTGAGACAAGTGGATCATTTGAGGTCAGGAGTTCGAGATCAGCCTGGCCAACATGGCGAGACCTTGCCTCTACTAAAAATACAAAAATTAGCTGGGCCTCATGGGTTCAAGCAATTCTTCTGCCTCAGCCTCCCAAGTAGTTGGGACTATAGGCATGTGCCACCATGCCCAGCTAATTTTTGTATTTTTAGTAGAGACAGGGTTTCACCATATTGGCCAGGCTGGTCCCGAACTCCTGACCTCGTGATCTGCCTGCTTGGCCTCCCAAAGTGCTAGAATTACACGCCTAAGCCACCATGCCCAGCCCATCTTTTTTTCTTTTTCTTTTTTTTTTTTTAAGATAGGATCTCACTTTGTTGCCCAGGCTAGAGTGCAGTGGTACTATCATGGCTCATTGCAAACTCGAATTCCTGGGCTCAACTGATCTTGCCTCAGCCTCCCAAGCAGCTGGGGCTACAGGTGCAGACTACCACACCTGGCTAATATTTTTTTTTAATTTTGTAGAGACAGGGTCTTGCGATGCTGCCCAGGTTGGTCTTGAACTCCTGGCCTCAAGTGATTCTCTCATCTTAGCCTCTCACAGTGTTGAGATTACAGACATAAGCCACCACGCTCGGCCCTGGTTTCCATCTTGCTCAGTATAGACATAACATGAAGCCAAACTTACTGAGGTATTCCAAAGAAGTCTCTGCAGAAGCTGCACGCATTATGATCCTACCAGCATTTTTATCAGCCAAAGGCACAGTGGAGGTTTAGTTCCACCAGCAGGCATTGGGAGCACATAAGAGTCACATGTGCCAATGCCAAATGTGATCATCTACCATCAGCTAACTTTGAAGATCTGATCTAATTTCCTTGCAGTCGTGGGCCTCTTAAAGAGGCTCAAATGCATTTGCTCTTAAATCCTATTGTGACTTCTGAAGTAGGAGGCGACCTATAATACAGTTTGCCTCTCACAAGTGGGAGAACTAAGAAGTGATGACAGAAGGTACGAGTTGCAGGGGTCACACTGAGACAGGGAGGAAACAGTATACGACCTTTTCATCTATTTCTCCCCCTTTCCCTCCACCCAGTCATCGCGGCTCTCAGATTTGTCCACTAACTTTCCATCCTTGCTGCCATCACCCAAAGTCAAGCCTTCTTCAGCCTGGAGTCTTCCTGGTCTCTCTCCCTCCAGCCCTGAAATCAGAGGGCTTTTATTGGAACACTACAATCCATCACCGCAATTGGAGAACTTCTAAGAAAATACAAATCAGATCATACCACACCCTTAAAACTCCTCAGAATAAACTCCAAACTCCATAGGAGATTTCAGGGCCTCTATGGCCTGTTCCCTGCCTGTCCCTCCAGCTCCACCACTCCCTTGCCCAACAGGCCATCTATACTTCAACACTGAACTTGTCCTTTCTTGAACACCACATGCTCTCACATCAAACTTTTGCAAATGCTAGATCCCTGCCTCTACCTTATTATCCTCACAGAATGCTCCAGATTATATAACCTAGATTAGGAGGTCAGGAATAATGACTCCTTCCTTTCTTAAGAACTGAGAAAAAATGGTGCTTGCTATGAGTTCACTGTGATTTGATTTTTTACAGTACACTGGAGTTATAAACCCTTGAGTAGGCTCACCTCTGAAACTATCAGCAGTGTAACAGGGCAGAAAGATCATCCAAAGACTGCTGTCTACACCAGAAGGGCAGCGAGCTAGTTTCCAGATGTCAAACTCTCCCCAGTCACTGCTGCTTCTCTCCAAGTCAAATTCACCCAAACAAGCACTCCTGAGGATTGGCTGATGCTTCCAGGCAAAGGACAATTAAAGAAGCACCAAGTGAAAAATGATGGAATTGGGGTACTAGAAACCAGGCAAAACAAGGAAAACAGATGCAATCTACTAGCTTTTTTCCATCATTCATATATTTAAGCCCTTTATGTAAATAGAAAGCATGGGCATGAATGGCAGAGCGTCACCCAAAGAGCAAAGGCTGGAGAAGACTATGGCTAGGGTGCTCTGCAGGGGAACCAATCTGTCTTACTGGAGTAGTTTCTTAGCATTTGTCTAGCACATATAAATAAAGAGCATAGAAAAAAATTGGTGCTGGAATGAATAAGGTAGCAAATAATCATAGCTGAAAAAGGCATGTGATAAAATACCAAGAAGATCCTGCTATGATTTGTTTGCTTTTGCCTAATAATCTTAGTAAGTTTTTTAAAGCTAAGTTTCAAGACTGTGCATATTTAGGGGGAATAGCTACACAACAGGAATGAAAATGTAGTGGCCACAAGAGGAATAAACTCTTTTTTAACATTTTCCTTAAGAAGAATCAAGACATACTGCTTTACCTCACTAGTCTTACTGGCTTCACTGGTATATACAGATCCAAATCTAATTTTTTGTTTGGATCAGACAAGTTAGAGATAGAAGAATATCTTTAACTAAAGGCCTTTGCAGGCTCATTACCCGCTATTATCTGTAATATATTTTATGCTCTACAACATTCGTGGTTTTTTCCCTCCCCTATACTTTCAAACCAATGGTTAAGCCCGATGCTTAAGCCAGAATATTAACTAGCTTGTGTAGAAGCAAACCCGATTACACATAGGCAGAAAGATGGCTTTGCTGCAGAAACCTCACAAAATGTATTTCTCAACTAAATAAGAAAATGGCATAAAATCTCAATGAGCCACTGTCTTAGAGAAATGGCTTATTCAATGAATTCCCTGTATGCCTCATAAGTAATCTGCCAGGTGAGGAAGCAACTTGCTTGGAAGATCAGACGCTTATGGAGGAAAGCAATAATTTAGAGCCAACTGGCACTAATCAGTTAATGCGGTTTTATTGCACTGTACTCTCTTGGCCCACAAGGCTCTCTGCACCTCCCAGAAAAACTCTCATGTGCCTCAGGAGGACCTCAGGTGTTAGACATTCTCATGATTCATCAAATTCCCTCAGAAGGTCTTTACTGAGGCCCTGCTGGGCTTTCTCCTCCTCCTTATCCCAGAGAGGTAAAGGAATACATTACACCATACAGTTATTTATATTGTGGTATATCATTTTATACCAAACATATGTATTTTTAATTTCTAAAACAAAAGCATTTGTTTCTGTCTTACGTTTTGACATTTACATAAAATAAGCCAAGTGATGATGACACCCAAGGACATCTATATTGTGGAGTGGGAGACCCCATAAGTGCTGAGGCAGGAGTCAGAAGCCTCAGCCTGTTCCCATATAAAGAAGAAGAAAATAACTAGAGATATAACCATAGTAGTTACTCACAGGTGATCTTAGTTATTCATAGGTAATCATTAAGATATATATATATACACACACACACACACTCAGCATAATCTTTTCCTAATGCCTATCAGGTCTCACAGTATGAACCTAAGGTGACATTGTGAAAGAAGTGACCCTGAGGCAAAACGCTTTATGCCCTCTGTCACACCCGTGTAAGGGCTGCTGGAGGGCGCCTTGGCTATGAGGCAGCACCAGTGCTGGGAAAGTGTCTGCTATTTAGCACGCTATGGAAGGAGACGTTGGAGATGGCTCCTTCCTCGGAGGAGCTTGGAGAAAACTCTGCTTCCCCAAGCTCTTGCGGTGGGCCTGAAGGCTGTCAGGTAGCCCTGCAGACATCAGGGGACTTAACTGTCTCTAAGTGATGCTGTGCTTCAGTGGTCATGTTCCATGTCCACTTTCATGTTCCGCTTCTGCACCTGGTTCCTTTCTTAGAAGATATAATCAGTAAAAGTAACATCAATCTTAATGTCTTTGTTCTTTCTTGACAAGTATGGAAAAAGCACTGATGCATTATGCTCCTTACCTCATCTTGGCTACTTGAAAGTCCTGGGCCCCCATCCATATGACACGTGATGAACTTGACCCTATCACTGACCACCAATGCCTCGCCCTACCTACCCTGCCCCCAGCTTTGTATTCAATAAAAGTCAGAGTATGCGGACACTCGGGGCCACTGCCGGACTCGGTGTTTTGGGTGGTAGCGGACCCTGGGCCCAAACTCTTTTTCTCTCGATCTCTGTCTTGTGTCTTATTTCCACAGTTTCTCATCTCGGCACCAGTAGAGAGGGGCTCACAGGACACTGTAGGGCTGGACCCTACACTGTATCACATCTGAATGATTCTGACGTGTCATTGACATGTCATCCTATGTGTTATTCTAAGACAAAGCAGCAGCTTCCCCAGGATGTTCCTTAGGCTTGGCGTCTCTAATGGCAGATGAGCTCTAGAGTCAACTGATATGGCAGCCTGTGCCAAACCCCACTCACCTCACGTCCACCTCACCTCCAACATGCATGAGAAAGGAGCCATCAGGTTGCTTCAGGGAGTACAAATACTGAAGAAGCTTCTCTCTGAGAAAGAGGCAGGAGAGGCAACAGTCAGTGCGTGTCAGCAGGCGGGGAACTCCTCTGGGTTTCCGTCACTGCTGGCTTTCCCTGTACCTGTTAATGACGTCATAGGCCTCCTCAGTGCCAATGATGCACAGCGCATTGACTGCTGCATATGTGGGTGCAAGGTGTGGATACTGACCAGGGCCGCCTCCAAAGCCACCTTCTGGGCTCTGACATAGCTCCAGGAACTGACACACACTAGGTACACAGCCAAAGGGGAAAACAATGTCAGAGAGCATTAATGTCAAAACACCAAATTCCCACCAGATTCCATGCCTTTCCAATGATCCCCCCTGCCTCAAAAGTGGGGGAACCCCTCCTCCCACCTGCTGAATATAACCCCTCCTCAAAGGGGCTTTATTCTCTCCCCAGCTATCATTATTGCCTCCTCCTCTGAGTTTCATTCTTAAGCACTTGCCTAGTCATTGAAGCAAGGAACACAAGGCTGGGAAAAAAACAGACTTTCGTGGATATGGGGTAAGACTCTCCCATGCTTCCTAAACAAACCTTTCCCATACTTTCCACTCAACTCACTGCCCTGGACCTGTGGTACCAGCTCCTCCTCCTTGCCTTTGGGAACCTCCCAGCCTTTGAATTTTGCCAAAACATGGTGTTTAACTGCTTGTTTCCACACACACTATGCTAGTCAGGATCCATCACCTGGCCTACCACAAACAAGTCAGGAGAGATCTTCTCACTCCCACTGCCGCCTAAGCCGCTGTGGGCCACCGATTTCTATTCCTTCCACCAGTAAGAAGCAAGCTTTATTTTTTTGTGGGGGACGGAGTTTCCCTCTGTCACCCAGGCTAGAGTGCATCTCAGCTCACTGCAGCATCCGCCTCCTAGCTTCAAGCAATTCTTTTGCCTCACCCTCCCAAGTAACTGGGATTACAGGTGTGCGCCATCACTCTCAGCCATTTTTTGTATTTTTAGTAGAGATGCGGGTTCACCATATTGGCCAGGCTGGTCTCAAACTTCTGACCTCAGGTGATCTGCCCGCCACAGCCTCCAAAAGTGCTGGGATTATGGGCATGAGCCACCGCGTTCGGCCAAGAAACATGTTTTTAATGCGGCCTGCCTCCATGGCTAGAAGAATAGGAGAGGCAGGCTCCTCTCACGCTCACCTTAATTGCAGTAAACCTAAGAGAAGCTGCGCTGACTCACCGTGAGAATGCCTCCCAGCCTGGGGTTCTCCACACTAATGCAAACAGCCTCCCACTCCCTCGCTGAGGGGAGCTGTTTTCTGAGTGTTTGCTTCCAAGCCTGGCATCAGGCTGTGCAGAAGTTACAGCCTTGCTTTAGGTGAAATCAGGAGAGTCCTGTTATCAGTCCAGGGTCCTCTGAAGAGCACCAGAAAGGGTGCCCCAGGAAAGCCCTAGTTAGCAAGCTGTTTCTCCACAGCTCAGCTGGGTCACAGCCTTCCAGTCAGGAGAAACCTCCACTTAGAACAAGCAAACTGTCTTTGCAGTGTTCATGGGGCCTTCGTTCCTGGGTGCTTTCACCTCATTATTTCCTTGCCACTGCTGCCCCAGAAAGACCACATAGCCTAGTTACTCTCCATGAAGGCACAAGTTTGTGACTGTTTGCCAACATCACATTTAATTACTTTTGATTTCAGACTTCCCATTATCTGGGCAGGGAAAGCAAAAGCAAATGTTACTACCTTGCTCTGTGAGTCCTGAAACGTCACAGGCTGAAACAACACACACTTCTTTTTGCGCCTCAAATTTTACTGTGAGAAACATAAGGATTGAAACTGAAGTTGAAAACAATTATGTGGCACTATGGTTTTTTGTTTTTTTTTTTTTTGAGAGAGGGTCTTACTCTGTCTGCCAGGCTGCAGGGCAGTGGCACAATCACAGCTCACTACAGCCTTGACCTTCCCAGACTCAAGCTATCCTCATACCTCAGCCTCCCAAGTAGTTGGAACTACAGGCATGCACCACCACACCTGGCTAATTTTTGTATTTTTTATAAAGATGGGGTTTCACCACGTTGCCCAGGCTGGTCCTGAACTCCTGGGCTCAAGCAATCCTCCCACCTCAGACTCCCAAAGTGTTGGGATCACAGGCACGAGCCACCATGCCCAGCATGTGACACATTTTTAACAGTTAATTTCTGTAGAGGACCTGAATGTGTTCCTTCTTCCAAATCATCAATTCTTATGACATTTCCAATAAATAAATAGCTAACAAGCTCGTGCCCTAACAAAGGCTGGCTGTACTAGCATACCGAAAGCTTTCCATACCACAAAGATAAAAGGTTTTAGCTGATACAAAACGTAACAGCACGTTTTTTTAAAGAAAGAAAAAGAGTCACCTAGTTATCCACTCCTCCCCCAGCTCCTAAGATAGAATCGTGCCGAATGCAACACTACTGACCCCGTCACCTAAAGCCTGGAATTAGTTAGGATCTGAATGTACCAGACACCTTGATATCATCACTCCATGCCAACCTGCCTCAGCTGACATGCTGCATCTGACTGGGGCTGTGGTAGTGGCTGGAGGTTGGGCTTCTCTTGATCTCAGACACTTCCGTATCACAGAACATTCCGATCCCAAAGCTTTCCAATTTGGACCTTAAGGAACTGGCAAGGTGACCGTGAACTACCAGCTGTCATTAACAGACTTCTTCGCAATTCTGAAAACCAAAATGTTAATGATACTTCTATCTATAAAAGAAAAAAAAAAAAACGTTGCACACGCCTGTAGTCCCAGCTACTTGGGAGGTGAGGCGGGAGAATTGCTTGAACCCAGGAGGTTGCAGTGAGCCGAGATCGCCACTGCACTCCAGCCTGGCGCCTGGCAACAGAGCGAGACTCTGTCTCAAAAAAAAAATAAAAATAAAAAATAAAAGAGCTAGGCATGGCGGCTCACGCCTGTAATTCCAGCACTTTGGGAGGCCAAAGCAGAGGATCGCTTGAAGCCTGGAGTTTGAGACCAGCCTGGCCAACATAGTGAGACTCCAGCTCTATAAAAAAATAATTTTTTTTTCCACAAAGGTAGGGGGAGAAAAACTTATCACAGGCAGGACGTTCACCAACAAATAAACAATTACAAGTGAAAACATTATATAAACACCAAGTGGCACATTTTGTGAAAAACAAGTATTCACAAAATCATTCATGTGGAAATATGACTGAAATGTGTAACAGATCAATTTTCTTCAACGTCGGCAAGGCGTTTCATTCTAGCTTACGTGCCAATTACCAACAAAGTGGGAAACTATCTTCTACATCATGGATTTTTCAGGCCCAAAGTGTGTGCACCAGAATCTGTAGAAAGCTAATAAAGAATACAGAGACCCAGGCTTGCTGAGGCAGAAAGGATCCTGGGCCTCTGTATTTTTAAACAAATTCCCAGGTGATTCAGACACACGCAAAGTTTGAGCCATAGCTAGTCCTTGCTGCCCAACTAAAGTTACCTGGGGATGTTCTGAAAAATCCCAACACCCAGGCCACACCTAACTCCAATCAAACCAAAATCGCTGTGGTGGGACCCAGATGGCAGAATTTTTTTTAAAACTCGCCATGTGACTCCAATGTTCAGCCAATTATCAGTGCTTCTCAAACTTGAGTTGCACAGAAATCACCTGTGGACACTATGAAGCTGCAGTTCTAATTCAGTAGAACTAGATGGGCCTGACAGTCCTCAGTTCTAGTAAGTTCCCAGGTGAGGGCAATGCTCCTAGTCTGGGGACCGCATTTTGAGTGGCAATGAGATACATCTGTGCTGTCCAGTGGGCCACGACTAGCCACGAGGCAATTTACATTTTCAATTATTTAAAATGGAAAATTCAGCTCTTCAGTCACACAAGCCACATTTGAAGGGCTCAACAGCTACCTGTGGCTAGCGGCAAATATAGAACATTTATAGAAATGTATAGACATCTATGGACATTTACAGAATATAGAACATTTCCATTATCACAGCAAGTTCTACCGGACACCACCACTCTATCATTCCATCATTAGAGAATACACAAATCTTGTAAGATGGTCAAGTTCAAAGCAGGGATTTCAGTGACTGCCTCTCCGCCTTATAAGGAGTTTACTGGGACTCTTAGGTGACGGCTGAGGACTGATCTAAAGTGGTTGATTCTGGCCAGGCGTTGTGGCTCACACCTATAATCCCAGCACTTTGGCTGAGGCAGGAGGATCACTTGAGCTCAGGAGTTTGAGGCCACCCTGGACAACATGGCAAAACCCAGTCTCTACAAAAAATACAAAAATTAGCCAGGCATGGTGGCACAAACCGGTAGCCCCAGCTACTCAGGAGGCTGAGATGGGAGGACCACTTGAGCTTGGGGAGGTCCAGGTTGCAGTGAGCTGTGATTGTGCCCACTGCACTCTGGTCTGGGCAACAGAGTGAGAGACCCTGTCTCAATCAATGAGACAATGTTGATTCTAAACACTGTCACCAATTTGGATGAAGGATTCAAAAACATGTATAGTAAATAAGCGTATAATACAAAATGAGCAGCGAAACAAATCAGAAGCCAGTAAGAATAAAAGAAATGAAATAGGTACAAATAGCAAGAATTATGCTTAGAGATGGCAGGGGTGGGGGATGGGTAAGGCACACAAATAGAAGATGGGGAATGACTAGGAACATTGCAGGAAAAGACCAGCAATGAGGGTCCATGACTTGTGAAGAGCAACAATAAAAATGCTTATTAAAAAATTCATAAACATAGTATTAGTCAGAACTGTATCTGGCTCTAGCTTCCATTTTCCACCTCAAAGGGAATCCACATTAGAGTTGTAAAAAGGGATAGATTTCATAAGCATTTGGCTGGGTGTGGTGGCTGGTACCTGTAATCCCTAGACTTTGGACTTTGGGAGGCCACGGCAGGAAGATCACTTAAGGCCAAGAGTTTGAGACTAGCTTAGGCAACATAGCAAGACCTTATCTCTATTTTTAAAATAAAATCAATTCAGATAAAAGGCTTTTTTTTTTTTTTGAGAAGGAGTCTCACTCTATTGCCAGGCTGGACTGCAGTGGTGCGATCTCGGCTCACTGCACGCTCCGCCTCCCAGGTTCAAGTGATTCCCTGGCCTCAGCCTCCCAAGTAGCTGGGACTACAGGTGCACACCACCATGCCCAGCTAATTTTTTGTATTTTAGTAGAGACAGGGTTTCACCACATTGGCCAGGATGGTCTCGATTTCCTGACTTCATGATCTGCCCACCTCGGCCTCCCAAAGTGCTAGGATTACAGGTGTAAGCCAAAGCACCCAGCCTAAAAGCCTTAATATTACAGACAATCACAATGAGGAAGCTACCCAGAAAAATACCTTAAGTATATGAAGGATAATTACATAAACACTCTAGTAAGTAAAAACTGAGGCTAATCTGTAGCAAGAAGTATTTAGGTTACATAAAAAACTTCAGCACTAGAGTAGGCTATCATGGACAGACCTAAGGCCTAGGATAAGTTATAAAGATTATAGCTGTGTTCTTCACAATTGGGCAAGTTAAAAAAAAAAGAACACACACACACACAGAAAAAAGATTATAGCTTTGGAAATAGGAACAGTCATCCATGAACAGAACAGCTTAGGAGGAGATGCAAATGCAAGATGCATGAGCTGGCATCACATCAGGCTTGTTCTTATACTAACTGTAAACAGCTTCAGCTTCAGCTTGATACAGTGAAGAGGAAATCTTCCCTAGGTAGTGTACAACAATGAACAGGTGAAGACGGGCAGCATCTCTTGTTGATTCCGGGTGGCCTGTGCCACTCACAGAGTCAGATGTATTATTTGACCATTTATCAAGCGCTGGCAAGTCTCTAGATGGCTGCTGTTTTGGAAGAATGGTCAAGTCGAAAGTTGGCTACTTTAGGCCAGGTGCGATGGCTCATGCCTGTAATCCCAGCACTTTGAGAGGCTGACGTGGGTGGATCACTTGAGGCCAGGAGTTCAAGACCAGCCTGGTCAACATGGTGAAACCCCGTCTCTACAAAAAATACAAAAATTAGCCAGGCATGGTGGCACGTGCCTGTAGTCCCAGCCCCTTGGGAGGCTGAAGCAGGAGAATCACTTGAACCCAGAAGGTGGAGGTTGCAGTGAGTCGAGATTGCACCAGTGCACTCCAGTCTGGGCAACAGAGCAAGCCACACTTCTCAAAAAATAAAAAAATAAAACAAAACAAAGAGGCAAGCTAAAGTTCTACCTACCTATGGACTGGGCATAGTGGCTCACGTCCATAATCCCAGTGTTTGGGGAGGCTAAGGCAGGAGGATCACTTGAGCCCAGGAGGTCGAGACCAGCACAGGCAAAATAGCAAGGCACTGTCTCTACCAAAAATAAAGAAAACATTCCCGGCTATGAATACATATTCTTGAAACCTCTGATACCAGCAGTAACAATTAAGCCTTGCTGGCTTTGGTCAGCAGTCATAGCAGCTGACAAAAGTGATTTTGTCCACTAGAGGGAACCCAGCTTATCATATTGTTCCCTAAACAAACAGAAGCACAGCAGTGAACAAAACAGGAAAGAGAAACCTTTGTATAAGTGTACGGGGCATGTGTGTTGTATGCATGGGAAAGAAGAAGGCAGGAAAATAATACAACTGTAGAGCTCGACTTTCTGCCCTAGGTCACCTTAATATATTTGTATGAAGAAAGAAAACTGAATGCATTTCAAACCATTTCATTTCCCTGTGCAAGATAAATAAAAAGGCAATATTCTATTTCAGGTAGTCTAAAAAAAGTCTTCTATTTGTAAGAAGTCCTTAAGATTGCTCTGTATCTTACTAAAAATAGTTTATTTCCTTATGGGTCAGAGTTACTAGGCTTCGTTCCTAACAAGTGTTATCTGTACCTAGAAGTGACTACCTCCTGGGCACAAAGCAAAATACATTAATGGAAAGTCTAAGAAATATTTAAAATTCATTAAATCAATGCTCAGAAGAACCATGGGTAAAGCTTTTAAGGCACCTATGAAGCAGAAACTCTCATTAACTGTCAAGTGGTTTTTGAAATGAGGACAAATCAGCTTTTTATTTCTAAGCCATTCCTTTAATTATAAAACAGTAAAGGATCTGTTATAGAAATTTCTGAAAATCCAAATCAGCTTAGGAAAAAAAGTTGTGGTTTCTTTTTGTTTGTTTTTTTGAGACACACTCTCACTCTGATGCCCAGGCTGTAATGTAGTGGTATGATCTTGGCTTACTGCAACCTCTGCCTCCTGGATTCAAGCGATTCTCCTGCCTCAGTCTCCCAAGTAGCTGGGATTACAGGTGCCAGCCACCACACTCAGCTATTTTTTGTATTTTTAGTAGAGACGGGGTTTCACCATGTTGACCAGGCTGGTCTCAAACTCCTGACCTCAAAAGATCTGCCTGCCTCAGTCTCTCAAAGTCCTGGGATTACAGGTATGAGCCACTACACCCAGCTAGAAAATCTTGTTGTTGTTTTTTTTTCAAAGACAGAGCCTCACTCTGTCACCCAGGCTGGAGTGCAGTGGCATGATCTTGGCTCATCGCAACCTCCACCTCCAGGATTCAAGCGAGTCTCCTGCCTCAGTCTCTCGAGTAGCTTGGATTACAGGCATGCGCCACCACTCCTGGCTAATTTTTGTAATTTTAGTAGAAACAAGATTTCCCCAAGTTGGCCAGGCTGGTCTTGAACTCTTGACCTCAGGTGATCCGCCAGCCTTGGCCTCCCAAAATGGCTAGGATTGCAGGTATGAGACACCGCACCCGGCCCAGAAAGTTTATAAAATCACTTTTGACCCCATCATCCAGAAATAAGTACTATGTGTGTATGTATCTTTCTGGTTTTCTCTATGCATACAATGATCTATATGTTTAATATATGTAAATTAAATCTTCTAAACTATTTCCATTTCACATCTCTCTATATAAATACATGCATTTTAACATACGAATATACACATTTATATATTTATTGAGACAGGGTCTTGCTCTGTTGCCCAGGCTGGAATGCAGTGGTGCCATCATGGCTCACTGCACCCGTAAACTCCTGAATCCAAGTGACCCTCCTGCCTCGGCCTCCTGAGTAGCTAGAACTAGAGATGTGTACCACCACACTCAGCTATTTTTATTTTTCATTTTTGAGATGATGTCTCACTATGTTGCCCAGGCTGGTCTTGACTTCCTGGCTCCAGTGATCCTCTGGTCTCGGCCTCCCAAAGTGCTGGGATTACACGTGTGATCATGCCTGACCATATTTATAAAATTTTTCATGGTTGTATAGCAGTTCACTGAATGTACTGTACCATAACTGACTTACGTTTTATTTTTTAAATTTATTTTTTTGAGATGGAGTGTCGCTCTGTAACCCAGGCTGAAATGGCATGATCTTGGCTCACTGCAACCTCCATCTGCCTCCCGGGTTCAAGTGATTCTCCTGTCTCAGCCTCCCGAGTAGCTGAGATTACAGGCATATGCCACCATGGCCAGCTAATTTTTGTATTTTCGTAGAGACTGGGTTTCACCATGCTGGCCAGGCTGGTCTCAAACTTCTGACCTCAAGTGATCCACCTGCCTTGGCTTCCCAAACTGCTGAGATTACAGGAGTGACCTATGACACTCAGCTTTACATTTAAAAATGTTTATAAGCATTCCTTATTGTTGATATTTAATTTAGGTTGCTTCCAGTGAAAGGCCCTTTAAGGGCTACTCTCTTCCTATGTGACATTGTCCCAAAAGCAGCGCTGACACTTCCTCAGAAAAGCCTTCACTATAAAACACCAAGTACAGAGCCTAGAAAACACTCAGTCAATTTTGGCTCCAGTTCTTCTACCTCAGGCACCCACTGTGATTCTCTTCCAGTCTCTCACAGGTCTGCAGCCTCCTCCATCCAGCGTTTGAACTCAGGCTCACAAAAATCCCCCATTTCTTCTTTCTTCTCTCACAGCCAACTTTCCCATTGTATAAGAGTGAAAGAAAAACTTTCCAAATATCCTAATTGTGTAGGAGTGAAGGAAAAACTTCCCAAACAATCCCCAGGCCCCCAGCTGGCATTTCAAAAACACACGAGGCTAGATGTGGTAGCTCATGCCTGTAATCCCAGCACTTTGGGAGGCTGAGGTGGGTGGATCACCTGAGGTCCGGAGATCAACACCAGCCTGACCAATAAGGTAAAATCCCACCTCTACTGAAAATACAAACATTAGCCAGGCATGGTGCTGGGTACTTGTAATCCCAGCTACTCAGGAGGCTGAGGCAGGAGAATTGCTTGAACTCCGGATGCAGAGGCTGCAGTGAGCCGAGATCATGCCACTACACCCCAGCCTGGGTGAAAGAGTGAACCTCTGTATCAAAAAAAAAAAAAAAAAAAAAAAAAGACAATACACAGGCCTTTATTTTAACAATTAAATTCCAGTTACTGCAGAAACTGTGTCCAACTCTCCATCGGTGCTGGAAGCAGCCAGGCTTGCAGTGGCATCCCGATGATCAAAACAATGCATTTGCCTCTCCCTCAGAAAGCATCCTACACATCACAAGGGTTAATGGCCTAATTCTTTATTATCTTCCCCATCCACACTCATCACAAGACACCCTGCCCAGGAAGGCAAGAATGAGAGGTTATTGTTAAGACAGAATGAATGAGACAATGTGCAGTTCTGTTCTTCTGACCTGACAATGTGACCAAGGCAGGGGCTCTGTGACCACAGAGGGGCCCTGGCTAGCCTCTGTGTGTCCCAGCACAGCTGCCTCCTTGTGCTATAGAGAAACGAACCTGGCTCAGAAGTCTCTCATCCCAGATGCCTCGCCTTCAGGAACACCAGAGGAAGCCGAGAAATTCGACATGCTGCCCAGAGCCCATGCTGCCTCTCAGCAGATCTCTTGGATCTAATTCCTGGCTGCCCTTTCCTAGCCCAGGTATCCCTAGGACTGGAGTCATGATCAGTCTTTTCTTCTTTAATATATAAATAGTGATGAGTATTTGGGAATGACGTGCCAGATCGAGAATGCCATCTGTACAAGGAGCTTGGGAAGAAGCTCAGTTGCTTGGATCTCTAATCATCAATCAGGCTTAGGAAAACTGAGGGTCATGGCATTTTTATGCCAGGCCAGTAATACATCCAGTCCCATCAAGAGCTGCACGGTCCCTCCAGGCACCGGGGAGGAGGTACTTCTATAGAAGTGTGTAGGAAAGGCAAACGCATTTTTGTTCACCAGACTGCCACATGCTTCCCCACAGAAGCTTTTCAAATGCATACTGTACGTTCTAGCAAAATCATGTCTCTCAGAGTTGATGATAAAGACTTTTCTCAAAGACCAGAGTCAAGAGCCAAAAGAAAAGGCCACAGAAGAAACCAGAATTCTTCTCTTGGAAGTTCAAAGTCTTGTTCTACCCACCACCTCATATTAGGTTTCTAAAGTGGAGGAGTTTCAGGAAGTTGCCGGAGGTCATGAGAAGGGCAAGGATTTGTTTGTGGTACTGTTTTTTTTCCATTCCAAACAAGTAAAACAGAAGCAAAACAAAATCTGGAACTCAAAATACAATTTCAGAGAACACCCCAGATTTCCCAAAGCCAGACTCACTCTGTAGCCACTATCTGGGGGATGGGTTCATCTAGCAGTTCCAAGCTGTGCAGAATCCAATAGCAGAGCCATGGGCGGCTGGCATCCAGACACTGGGGAGACAGGAGAGAAAACAGCCCTTATTCACAATCACTCCAAGACACTGCTGCCAAGGCCATATCTGTCTCACTCCCAGCAGCCTGGCAAAGGGGAAGAGGGCACCCTTGCTCAAACAACAATCAGTGAATAAAGGACACTTCACTTTGTGGCTTTAGCCAGGAGCTGAAATGACCATCTGTTACAAAAAAAGACAACAGGGCCAGGCATGGTGGCTCACACCTGTAATCCCAGCACTTTGGGAAGCTGAGGCGGGTGGATCATTTAAAGTCAGGAGTTCAAGACCAGTCTGGCCAACATGGCAAAACCCTGTCTCTATTAAAAATACAAAAATTAGCCAAGTGTGGTGATGTATGCCTGTATTCCCAGCTTCGTGGAAGGCCGAGGCAGAAGAATCACTTGAACTGGGGAGGCAGAGGTTGCAGTGAGTCGAGATCACACCACTGAATTCCAGCCTGGGTGACAGAGCAAGACTCCATCTCAAAAAAAAAAAAAAAAAAAGAAAAGAAAAGAAAAAAAAAGACAACAGGATTAAAAAATGTGACCCTGAACCCAAAGGATCCCTCCCTGGCAGGCGTCTAAGGAAGGCTGAGCCGAGGACTTCTTATAGGCCAGGAGGTTAGGGGCTGCTATTTTCTCAGTGGAGAACCAAGGCAATATACACTCTCCGAAGAGATTTCCTGGGTTAACTCAATCATTGATTCAATAAATATCTGATACCATCTACTTGTGTCAAGCACTGTATTAGACACCGTGGGCATGATAATAAAATTTGGTTTCTACTCTTCATTTTTTTTTTGAGACAGGGTCTCACTCTGTCACTCAGGCTAGAGTGCAGTGGTATGATCTCAGCTTCCTGCAGCCTCAACCTCTTGGGCTCAAGCAATCCTCCCACCTCACCCTCCTAAGTAGCTGGAACTAGAGGCCCACACCACTATGCCTGGCTAATTTTTTAAGTTTTTATAGAGACAGGGTCCCACTATCTTGCCCAGGCTGATCCTGAACTCCTGGGCTGAAGCAATTCAGCTGCCTCTGCCTCCCAAAGTGCTAAGATTACAGGTGTGAGCCACCATGACTGGCCTGCTTTCCGTTCTTGAGATGCTTGGGATACAGAATGCGTGTGGTTATCTACAGAGGAAGAGAGCACTGGACAGACATATAAGTTACCTTGTGTCTTTCTGGAACAACAGGTGTACATATACCTGGAGAAATGCTGTAATGGGCAGAAACAGAGTTTTGAGGGAGCACATGGAAGAGACTAATTCTGCCTGGGGGAGCTAGGAAAGGCTTCCAAAGGTGACATGCAAATACTTTTGATCCTAATTAAACCACAAATAATTATTGAGCATTCAAGGCTAGGCAGGGTAGGTAGGAGTACCGCCCCAGTTTTATTAATTAAAATATATAAATGAGGTCCAGAGATTAACTTTTTTCAGATTATAAAAATAGTAAATGTCAGAGCTGAGACAGGAACCTAGGTTTTTAGACTCAATCCAGTATTCTTTCTGTTGGCCCACGCTGCCCTCTTCAAAACTGTGCTGACATCCCAACTGTGGCTAACTCACCACCTGGAAGGCAGGCTGGTGGGCTACCAAAGACACTGCCAGGGATGCGGCCTAAGTTTGAATCCCAGCTCCTCATTTTACTAGCTATGTGCCTTTAAGCAAATGACTTAACCTTGCTATGCTTAATCTCATCTTACTAGCTACGTTCATTTAAGCAGATGACTTAAATCTTGCTTAATCTGTTTTATTATTTGCAAAAAAAACAAAAGATTGATCTACCTCATATAGTTACGAGATTTAAATAAGAGAATGCAGCCTGGCACAGCGGCTCACGCCTATAATCCCAGAACCTTGGGAGGCTGAGGCAGATGGATTGCTTGACATCAGGAGTTCGAGACCAGCCTGGCCAACATGGTGAAACCCTGTCTGTACTAAAAATACAAAAATTAGCCAGGCGTGGTGGTGAACACCTGTAATCCTGGCCACTCAGGAGGCTGAGGCAGTAGAATTGCTTGAACTTGGGAGGTGGAGGTTGCAGTAAGCCAAGATTATGCCACTGCACTCCAGCCTGGGCAATAGAGATTTTAGCACACTGTTCAATAAATTGTTAGCTAATATGGTACCAACTGTATCATAACCATTGAGGACTTGAGACAATGATTGATAGCCCACAGGGCAAATCTAGCCTTTGGATGTGTACTGTTTAATTGGAAGTGGCTGCAACATTTGTCAAGAGAGTCACATGAAAACGTGGATTTCCAGCTTCATTTGGAAGAAAAAAAAATGATCTGGCAACCCTGGATCTGCACTCCTAGATGGCAGCAACGGGTGGGAACGGGGTAAGGACACGGGGTCTCCAGTTAGCCTCAGTCTCCAAGCAGCCCACTTCACTGATTTATGCTGCCTGCTTGGGCCCTACAGGCATTTGACTTGGCAAATCACTGCCACAAATAATCGAATGTGGAACCCAAATAAAAAGCAGATTAAAAATAGAGACGCTGCTCTGTGTTAAGCAGGGCAGAAAGACTGGAGCCTTCCTGTTCACATTCACCCTTTGCCTGCCACTCAACCCCTTCCAACATCTGTCCCCCTCCACTGCCACCCAGCCCTGAGGCTGCTCTGGGAAATACTTAAGATCTACTCTGAAACAGTAGTGTTAAACTGCAAGGAGCACCCTCTACACTGATCCTCTAATCAGGAGAGAAATTAGATCTTCTTATTATAAGTAAGGGGTTTTTGTCTCTTTAGTGAAGATATGAAAATTAATGCACTAGAAGGAGTGCTGAAGTTGGAAAATTTGTAATCATTATGATACATATTTAACAGGTTTGGGCAATAGTCCTCAACAAATGTTAAAGCCAGGGAGCAAGAAATTAGATCAGCTTATAGGGCAAAGGGTTAAGGGTGAACAGATAACTGACTTTTAGCTAGCTGTCAAGGGGGTCTAGATAAAGCATGTGAACCCTTCAGCCATGATCTAGTAACAGAGAAAGCCCCATCCTATCTAGGGTGCTCCACTCGCTCTGAAAGAGACTGGGTTTTGCCCTTTCAGGGCTGAAATCCCAGCTCTGTAACAGCACCCTGCCTCCTGCCAAAGCCACAGAGAACAAAGTGACTCTGCAACAGGTCAGCCCCAACAGTCTTTAACATTTAAATAGAAAAAAGGAGAAAGGGCATGGTGGCTCACGCCTGTAATTCCAGTACTTTGGGAGGCCAAGGTGGGTGGATCACTTGAGGTCAGGAGTTCGAGACCAGCCTGACCAACATGTGAAACCCCGTCTCTACTAAAAATAAAAAAATTAGCTGGGCATGGTGGTATACGCCTGTAATCCCAGCTACTCAGGAGGCTGAGGCAGAAGAATCGCTTGAACCCAGAAGGCGGAGGTTGCAGTAAACCAAGATTGCACCACTGCACTCCAGCCTGGGCGACAGAGTGAGACTCCAACTCCAAAAAAAAAAAAGAAAAAGAAAAGAGGACGATTTGGCAGATAATTTGACAGCTAGCATTCTTGGGCAATGTGTTTACCTCATAGGCATCTGTCAGTTGTCGAAGGCCTCTTTTCAGATAATGGAAGTGCTTCTCCCTCTGCAAAATAAGCCTGGAAAGACAAACAGCTTATAAGCCCATTCCAATAGCCTATGCTTCCACCACACACACACACATACACACACACAGGTACACACTCAGCTTCAGGACATTCCCCTACAGTCACTAAATGTTTAACCAGCAACTTCTTTGGTTCCAGAGAGCAACTAAACCAGAGAAAAGAAGCTCTTGTCTGAATGTCTCTAAAGCATCTGAAAACTAGGTCAGCTGACATTTTGTGTGAAATTGTCTCCTAAAGGCAGTGACTTTGGGCTAACGGAAAGCCATAAGGAGCATATGCAGCCAGGCAATGAGAATCCACCCAGAAACTTCCTCCAGCATCTAAGAACAGATATCTTTGTGGCTCCCCATCCTGTAAGCAATTTAATCTGAGCCTCGCCACTTCCCTGCCTTGGTTAGCTGCTGTCATTTCAGTCACCCCTTCTGGGACCACTTCTCCAAGGTCTAGAGTTGGTACTCTGCCCACCTCTGGGTTATCCATCTATTACTCCCTCCCTGAAATTCCACCTCCCACGTGTGACCCACAGCCCTGGCCGGAGGACCGTATTCTGCAGCCAGTCACTGTCCTTGGCTCTGAAGTCAACAATACTGGCTTTAAGATGCAATGTGCCACCCATGGCCACCTGCACAGGCTGGGCAAAGCACAGAGGCTGCAATTCTTTCTTGGTCTGGCAGAAGTTAGCCTGTGTGACTACAGAAGGAAGGAAAAAGCACAGATTATCAAGATGTTCCCTGCGCTTCCGGATTATAGAAACAAAGGAAAGAGAACCATTCCCTTTTCTAGGTAGTCAATTCCACAATTGTTTATCAAACTCCCTCTGTACTAGGCTCAGAAGAAGATCCTTCATGTAGTTTCTTTTTTTTTTTTTTTGAGACAGAATCTTGCTCTGTTGCCCCGGCTGGAGTGCAATGGTACAATTTCAACTCACTGCAACCTCTGCCTCCCAGGTTCAAGCAGTTCTCCTGCCTCAGCCTCTGGAGTAGCTGGGATTACAGGCACAGGCCACCATGCCTAGCTAATTTTTGTATTTTTTAGTAGAGAAGGGGTTTCACTATGTTGACCAGGCTGGTCTCGAACTCCTGACCTCAGGTGATCTGCCCATTTCAGCTTCCCAAAGAGCTGGGATTACAGGCGTGAGCCACCACATCCAGCCCTTCATGTAGTCTTTACCTCGAAAACTCTTCCAATTCAGAAATGAGTTAAGTAGATAAATGGCTACAGGGAAAGAATGGGTAGGTTTCGCAAAGGAAAAACATAAAATACTACTGAGGCTCAAAAGGGAGAAAACATCTCATGAAGGAATGATCAGGAACGTTTGTGTGAAAAAGGAGGAATGTGAAATGAGTGGGCCTGGCTGAGGAGAACATTTTAATTAAAGTTTAAATAGCTGCAGGTAGCTAATGGCTACTCTATTATGCAGCAAAGGTAGAAAGTGTGCAAGAGGAGTGACAGGTGGAATAATCTGGCCTCAGCACAGGGATGAAGAGGAATGGTAGAAAGGGAGCTGGGACCCTTTTGTTTTTCTTTTTAACAAGGATCTGGGATGCTGGCTGAGGCATTTCTCTTCAATTTACTAGGCAAACGGAAGTCCTGAAGGTTTCTAAGGTGAGGAAAGAAATGATCAGAACTGTGCTTTAGGCAAACAGCAGGTCCTCAATATGTGTTTACAAATGGAAGTGACTGAAAGCACCGCAGTGGGCAGACAGCCAGGGTGGGCAGACAGCCGGGGTGTGCAGACAGCCGGGGTGGGCAGACAGCCGGGGCGGGCAGACAGCCGGGGTGGGCAGACAGGTTAGAAGCTCTGAGGAGCTCACCCAGTGGGGGCTGCTTAGGGCCCAAACTAGTGTGTGACCCATGATCAGCTGACTTTTGGACATGTGGGTTTTAGGATGCTAGAAGTGCATTCAGGTGAGGGTGTCAATCAGGCTGCTGGACGCACACGTGAGGCTCGGGAGAGGAATCCAGGTTACACACACAGACTGGGAAGCATTTATCTGCACGCAAGTGACAAGTGAAGCCACAGAAGGTGAGAGGGCAGAGAGAGAAGTTTGAAAACAAAACTGTGGGAAGACCCATCTCTAAGGCCCTGGAGGAGGACGAGGAGCCAGTGAAGGAGAGAAACAGGAGAGTTTACATACACTGGGGAAGAGCAAAGGAAGTGTTATGTCACAGGCCATCAGGGAGGAGAGAATTTCAGGAAGGTGTTTAACAGTGGCAGATGCTGCAGCAAGACTGAGGGAAAAGATGACAAACCACAGAAGGGCTGGAGACCTCAGAGAGCATTCAGAGCAGAGGCGAAGGCAAACTGTAAACAAGAGAAGGTCAGACTCAGTTTCTCTTTCAGGGAAGTCCAGTCAGGACACAGGGAACACCCATCTGTGTGGGCAGAATGTCCAGCCCTGGGGTAGAGGCTGCTCTGTCCCCTAGAGCAACAGTCCAGAGCTGGACACAGATGTGAAAATGACAAGTAGAGCCCTGTCCAATAAATGCTGTGATCAGCCACAGGAAGACAGGGAGGGTCAGAAAACTCTTCCCAAAGGGAACAGCATTGAGGCTAAGGCTGGAAGGACATGAGTTAGGCAGGCAAAATGAAGAAACCATCATGACACATTTCAGTTAGTTTAGTTCAGCTGGAGCAAAAGTACAAGGCAGTAAGCAGAGAAATTCCACACTAAAAATGCAAGAAACCAGAGGAAATCCATCAGGGAAGGTCCGTAAAGAGGACGGAGGAGGGCTGGAATGAGGGTATAGCAGAGAGGTGAGCCTGGAATAAGGAAGGATTGTACATTCTTGGAGCAAGAAATGATGGATACAAAGCTAGCAATATATAGGAATATGATGTGGGAAGAAGGCAACAGGAAACTCAGGTGGGTCAGCCTTGATTTTCTCAGGAAACAGGAGTCAGGATGGTGGGAAAGGGCGGGGCGTGATGGCTCACGCCTGTAATCCCAGCACTTTGGGAGGCCAAGGCGGCGGTTCACCTGAGGTCGGGAGTTCAAGACCAGCCTGACCAACATGGAGAAACCTTGTCTCTACTACAAAATTAGCTGGATATGGTGGCATGCGCCTGTAATCCCAGCTACAAAAAAAAAAAAAAAAGGTGGGAGAGCTGTGGTCATGGTGGTGGATATGTTAGGGAATCTACATCAGATGAATAAAAGGATTAGAAGGCAGTTAGTGAAGGGCCAGTGAGATTAAGAAGTATAACATGTTGGTGAAGCCGGCCAGCAGCTTCAGGAGAAACCAAACCTGCAGACACCTTGGTCTTAGACTTCTGGCATCTAGACTGTGAGAAAATAAATCTCTGTGGTTGAATGCACCCCAACTGTGAAACTGTGTTACAGCAGTCCATGCTGACTAATACCCTCACCAACCCTTCCTTCTCGACTCACCTCTATCCAAAAATCTTTTCTGTGTAGGAAGTTAAGAAAAGCTAGAGCTCTTTTCCTTTTTACCTGAACAATTCAGCCCCAAAGCCACTCAATTATATGGAGCAGAACAAGACCAGCTTCGTGCAGGGGTTGACGGGGTGCAGGGTGGGATGCAGGGGGTCAGCTCAAGTGGATAAGGAGGGCCCTGTGTCACTGTGCAGCGGGAGACAGGAGAGCAAGTGGGTAAATCTACTAAGGCTATAAGAAGTCAGGTTTCTACTATCTGAGAAGAAACTTGCACATCTGTGTGTACTGGGTAATGATGTAAATAGTACTTCCTATGAGGGGCGAGCCTACTGGGCTTCAGACTTCGAAATGCGCCTCTACCCACACTGCTCTCCAACCCCATCTCTGCCCTCACCGAGCTCTGGTCATGCCGCCTTCTTTGAGCTCCGCTCCTTTTGGTCTCCTGGCTTTAGCACATGCTGTTCCCTCTGAGTGGAACACTCTCCACATCCCTTAAGTTAGCCACCCCTATTCCACCTACAGATTCAGCTTAAATATGACTTTCTCTAAGAAGCCTTCCCTAACTTCCCAATCAAAATTAGATTCTCCCTGTGATTCTCTCTCTCAAACTATCCCATTGGTAACTGTGTATTTATGTTCATCTGTTTAATGCCCACCTCCCCAACTAGACCAAGAGCCCAGTGGGGGCTGGCCCAGGGCTAGCCTTGCTCACATCGGCTTCCCTGAGCCCAGCAGAGTGTCCTGTCCTTTGGAGATCCTCTGGATACTGTTGCTGAATGAGTGGATCACACTAAGGCAGCAGAATGGAATGAGAGCAAACCCACTTCCTCCCTGCAAACCTGGGCCAGCCCGAGATCATGCATTTGATTGTGACAGATGACAGGACAGGAGATTCAGTCCATTGTTGGTTCCTGGGGACTTTCTAAACCCAGGGACCTCTCTACTCAAAAAATAAGCACCTGGCATGTAAGTAATAAACCAATCGACGAAAGGTGAACTTATTTGTAAGACCTTGGAAAGAACAACAGTAAGAAAGGAACACATCCTCTACCTGCTCAGGATCTGGGAAATTCTAACACTGCATCACATACAGGAATGGCAGAAAACATGGGAGCTAAGCTGGTGCCTGTGACAGACCTGCTTTGAGAACGTTAACTCAAGAGTATTCTGGCTTCAATGCCATTGTCAGCACTTAACCTCCAGGGCTCTATTAGCACAGGGACATTATCAGTATTTTTCATTTCTGAAGAGCACCAGGCTCCTTTTGCCCAAGAGAAAACAAATTTAAAATTACACATGAGAGAGGTATGTGTGTAATTTATGCATTTCAAGTTTCTTATTAAAGCCAAGATGATAAATGCAAAAGGGTACGTTGAAAAAGGTGTGAAACCATGAGAATACCCATGGGGAAGAAAAAATGAGTTTTCACGGGAAAGCAGGACACTAATAAACAAAACCATGAAAAGCATGGTCAAAAGCATGCTCTTTGGAACTGACTACCTCACTCCAGGTAGACAGTCACAACCTTACAGAGGAAAATCATTTCTGGGAAGGGGATCAATTGTAGAATGTACTGCCATTCAGCTCCAGCCTTGACTTTCAGCCCAGTCTGCTATTCGGCTTTGGCCCTGGAATGCTGAATAGGCAAATGCCGACTTCGGCATCATCACAGACAGCCCTGAACGTGCGCATGGTCTGTGGTCCTGGGCGTGTGTGTGATTCTGTCCCATTTGATCAGCATCGTGACCTCAGACACACAAACAAGCCCTGCCATCTAGATTTCCTGCTAACAGCTGACCATGTACTTTAGCTAACAGTGAAGGTCACTTCCTGCATTAAAGTGTTAGACTTTAAATTTTTTTTTTTTTGAGACGGAGGCTTGCTCTATCACCCAGCTGATGTGCAGTGGCGCGATCTTGGCTCACTGCAACCTCCACTGCCTGGGTTCAAGTGATTCCCCTGCCTCAGCCTCCTGAGTAGCTGGGACTACAGGCGCCTGCCACCACGCCTGGCTAATTTTTTGTATTTTAGTAAGGACTGGGTTTCACCATGTTGGCCAGGATGGTCTTGATCTCCTGACCTCGTAATCCACCTGCCTTGGCCTCCCAAAGTGCTGGGATTACAGGTGTGAGCCACCGTGCCCAACCCAGACTTTTAAGTTTTGACTATTAAAATGTTAAATATTGAGACTGTGATAATAATTTAAAATTCTGATAAATTTTCTCATTTATTCTTATATCCTAGGAGCTCATTCTATGATGGTGATGTTTGGCTTCAGCCTTATAGTAATATATTGAATTATATACTCAGCCATTCAGCCAAAACGTATAACATCTCTAATATTAATTAGCATCCTTTAAAACACTCAATTTCATAGGCAACAATGATAAAATGGGTAACTGTTAAATTCCAGAAACTAACCCAGGGCCCTGATATATTCTATTTCCACAAGGACCCAAGCCCAGGAGAAACACTTTTTTTATCCACCCATACCTGACCTACGGTCTGTGAATCGGGATTTCACTCCTTTAATGTCCTCTACCGCCACTCCCGAAAAAACAACTGCTTCCTCCCAGACTAGAACTTCCCATTTTCCCTCATATCTCAGTGTGAATAAAAGGGTCTTTCTTCTGCTCATGAGCTAAGGAAAAACAAATTTTAAAAAATGGATGAAAGAGTCCAAAGGCTCTCTCCTGATGGTGGATGAAAAAGGAATGTCAAATAATCAAAGGTTCGTGTGGGAAACAGAGGGTGTGTGTCCCCAGAGCCCAGGCAGTAGACAGTGACTCAGCCCAATCAGGTGAGTCATCCGGGGTACAGCCACAACAACAAAGCGCCTCCGAAAGCAATCACCCACACCCTCACCATTATGAAGTCTTGTCCCCTCTGGGGAAGCTAAGCTTGTACTGGCTTGTGCCTAGGGGCAGCAAACTGCCATGGATACCCTTCTCCCAAGCTGTTTAAATGGTGTCATTTGCTAATCTCTAGTTGTGTCTCATGACAAGAGGAATAATTCATTTTATTGAGGTCAGAGCGTTGGGTTAATGCAGAGATTTGGTTTAGCAGTAAAGGGAAATACTATACTAGTAAGCTGATATTTTTCTCCTTTCCTTCCCCAGAGAATGAAGATGAAGTTAACCTTCCCTTCCCACCTGTCTTTCCCTATAACACTTGCCTTTTCAAACTGTTTTCTGCCACGGCTAATCAGAAAAGGTTTCTTAAGAAATTTTTGCCAAAAAAAAAAAAAAAAAGAGAGAGAGAGAGAGAGAGAGAGAGACACAAAGGTAACAAAGCTGGAGCCATTTATAATGTTCCAGTCAGCAGAAGTACCCAGAGGCTGACCTGCCAGGATTTAGTCTGTTAGGACATCTCAAGGAGTTAAGAGACATGACGAAGGAGGAAAGGCTGAACTTCAGACCCGCAGCTTCCCAACCAATCAGCCAGTGGCCTAACCACACTTTCTTCAGAGATGTCAAGGAAAAGTGTTCTACCAGCCAGGTGTGGTGGCTCACAGCTGTAATCTCAGCACTTTGGGAGGACTGCTTGAGGCCAGGAGTTCAAGACAAGCCGGACCAACACAGTAAGACCCCCATCTCTACAGAAAATAAAAATAAGCTAGGTGATGCACTCCTATAGTCCCAGCTATGGGGGAGGCCGCACTGAAAGGATCTGCAGGAGTTTGAGGCTGCTGTGAGCTATGATCAGGGCACTGCACTCCAGCCTAGGCAACAGAGCAAATCCCTGTCTCAAAGAAAAGAAAGAAAGAAGAATGTTCCATAATTAAGATAAAATAATGATCACACAGTTTTAGACTACTGATGAATTCTGATGGCTGGAAATATAACACATAAATGGTTTCAAAGAAACAATTTGTGATTGCATGAGAAGTACTAATACAAGAATGAAATAACCTTATGAAATTCTAGTGTGACATACTACAAAATACTGGAAGAGAAGATAAAGGTTCAAATTAAATAATAAATGTCTTCCTACAATTCCCTTTTCGAAATACCTGACCTCAGAGGACTTAGAAGACTTCAATTTGCTAAGCTCCAAGGAAAACAAAAGACATTCTATTTCTCGTCTGAAATTTCATCCTTGGATATGCTACACAATTACCAACAGGGAGCAGGCATGAAGAAACTCAAACTTCTCATGTTTTTCCAGTCAAATAATAATCTACATCAAAGGAATCCATCCCTGGCCATCTCCCTGGACTCTAAATGTGTCTCAAAGTGCAATATGAAAAAGAAAAACCTGGGCCAGGCACGGTGGCTCACGCCTGTAATCCCAGCGCTTCGGGAGGCTGAGGCGGGTGGATCACCTGAGGTCAGGAGTTCGAGACCACCTTGGCCAAAATGGTAAAACCCTATCTCTACTAAAAATACAAAAATTAGTCAGGCATGGTGGCAGGTGCCTGTAATCCCAGATTCTTGAGAGGCTGAGGCAAGAGAATCGCTTCAATTTGGGAGGTGGAGGTTGCAGTGAGTCGAGACCACGCCACTGTACTCCAGCCTGGGTAATAAGAGCGAAACTCTGTCTCAAAAAAAAAAGAAAAAGAAAAATCTGAGAGTTCTCATCTGAAGACCAGAGCAGCAGGCCACCACTAAACAAAAACCTGGAATTCCTCGCTCCACCTTCAGACCTCAGAATTCAGGCACTGAGTGGAATCCCCATGTAACACCTGGCAGCTCAGCTTGCGTGGAGAATCACCTCTCAACAGTACTCTACCAGAGGGAAAAATGAGGGTCACAGCATATTCAGGTAGCCACGAGGACAAGAAACTCCAGTCTTGCAGCGGATGCTCCCCTGTGGTTAGATTTGCTCAAGGAGGAAAGAAGAAAGGCTTTGGCATGGTGGTGCTCATCCCCTCGAACTCCTAACCACAGCTTACCTTGGTACAAGGTGGTTGAACTTGTAAGAACTGAAGACCTCCTGGATCTTTTCTTCTACTTTTGCCTGGTAAGGATGCAGGAGATGGGAGAGAAAAAACAAATGCAGATAAGACCTCCATCAGCTTTTTCTTCTTATTGCCACAAATGCCTATTGGCTAGGGTTGGTTGGTATGGTTTGGAACTTCACAGTACTCTAAGACAGGGGTTCTGTAGGATGACAGGCTTAGGACAAAGCGAGAAGGAATCCCCTGTACCATGTTGGCATCACAATGGACTGTTCCAGACATCGAATCCATAATATCTGAACTAATGGCAGTTTTGGTGTTTAGTTCCCTGGCACCAGTTATTCAGGGAGCCGATGAAGACAGCAGATCTCTCTTGCTTGTGTAGGAGACCATCTGCCACCCCAAAATATGCCTCAATGGCATAAGGATTATTTTGAGAAACTGCAGATACAGGAGAAGCTCTGAAAACAGAGTATACCAGTTTGAGAGAGAAATGTACATCTATAAAGGAACTCTCCATTTGTAAGGCTGTTTCCCTCTCTGTACCAAAAGAGAAGGATGACTAAATCAGAAGAAACTATTATCAATAGAGAAGGCACCTACTGAAATCTGCATCACAAACCTTACTCTTATTTATCATACTTGTCCTGTTCACCTCCCCATCACTGGCTTCCCCTACAACCTTCTCTGTTTTTAGTTGAAAATGCTATATAAGCCAGAATTCTAGATCACCTCTTTCAGAATTACTCATTTTCTCCTGGGTATCTCCTAGGTACACATGAAGTATACATTTTAACAAACTTCTGCTTGTTTTTCTTTTGTTATCCTGTTGTTTTGTTATAGAGGTTTCAGCCCAGAAATTAGAAGAGCAGAGGGAAAATGACTTTTTTCCTCCCCTCCACTTGAAATATGTATTCTTCCTGCTCTATAAAGTTGTTTGGGTGACCATTAACTGACCACTCTCAAATACATAACTAGTTTCTACCAACAGTTGTGTTTCTTATTGTAAGACTGAACAGTTAAAATATTAAAATCATCTGGGGGATTTATAACAACATCAATTGTTGAAACACCAAAACAAATAGCAAATTCTGGTCCTACGTCACACACAGGACTCCACAGTCCCATAAAACGAAGGATCTCCTAAAGTCAGGTCACAAAAGCAATCAGATCTTTCTCCTCTGAACACCACACCATAATGCTGAAACTGCCTCACATGGTTGACAAAAATTGCATGCTGGGTTCTGGACAGAAATACTGTTATAATTAAGCATGAATCAGGCTGCACTTCAGCCCACTTCAGATTTTTTGCTAAAAAATCTGACCATTTGCATCCCATTGTTCATACAGATCCAGGATCTCTGACATTAGAATCATAAGACTTTTGTTTGAGGATCATCTAGGATGTTTTTCAGACTCTGAATTCCAGCCATCAGTTTCAAAACCCCCATAGAGGAACAGGATCTGCCTGAGAATACAGCTTCCTCATCTCCCTGACCATAACTTCACCCCACATTTTTCAGCCAATCAACAAACTCCACACTCCACACTTCAGCCCACTCCAAAGCCCTTAAAAATCCTAACCCCAAATTTTTCAAGGAGGAATTTGAGGATTCTTCCCATCTCCTCATCAAGTGACCTTATGACTAAACCTCCTTCTCTGCTGCAACCCCATCTTGGTGTATTGACTTGCTGAGCACGCCCGGCAACGACCGTGGTCACAATGTGATCTCATGGGAGAGCTCCTGTAAAAACAAGGTATAGCAATGAGGGAGGGTCTGGTTAACAGGATTGGGGTTCACCTTCCTCAGCATCCCTAATCTTTGTAATGAGACATGTTTTTGTTGAGATTTCAAGATACATAAAAATCTCCCTGAGAAACTTCAAAAATGTGTCATTTATTTCTGAAACACCCATCGAGGCAGGGCTCCTAGTCCCTTTGAGAAGCATGCAAGAAATATCTGTGATGATGAGGGGAGCAGTGACGTGAATCATCTAAAATGACAGCCAATCTAAAATTAATTTACATCTGGTTTTAGAATATGCTTTGATATTTGCTTTCGAACATGAATTTGAAGGATGATCTTTTTAAAAGGTTACAATACTTCAAAACACAGACTGACGTCACCATGAGAATCTGACTTGGGAGGAATTAGAAAGTCGTCCCAGAATCATTACAATTCTTTTTCCATTCCCGACATTCACGTGGCTAAAATAAAGCACCAGCCTAAATGAAGCACAGAATTCATTTCTCAGTCATGCCTATAAGCTGAATGGGATAGAAAAATAGATAAGAAATCAGTAAGATCACTAAATAAAAGATTTGCCTATGATATACCCTCATCTCTCAGTATCCATGGGGGATTGGTTCAAGGATCTTCCAGGATACCGAAATCCGTGGATGCTCGAGTCCTTGATATAAAATGGTGGCATATTTGCACAAAACCTATACAACCCTTCCATATAATCACGAATAGTTTAACTACAGGAATACGTTCTGAGAGATGCCTTCTTAGGTGATTTCATCCTTGTGTGAGCATCACAGAGTGTACTTACACCAACCTGGACCTGGGTGGTATAGCCTACCACACACGTGGGCTGTATAGTATAGCCTATTGCTTCTGAGCTACAGAACTGTACAGCATGTTACTGAATACTGTAGCAAATGTAACATAATAGTAAGCCTTTGTACATCTAAAAATATCCAAACATAAAAAAAATTTAGTGAAAATACACTACTATAATCTTTCAAGACCACTGTGGTACATGCAGTCTGCTGATTGTTATATGGTGCGCACCTGTATTTTAAATCATCTCTAGATTACTTATAATAGCTCCCAGTACAATATAACTGCAATTGAGAAAAGAAAAATAGCTCAGAGCAGTCTGAGTTATGTGAGGTATGCAAAATTTACCAGGCCCAGGGAGATCCAGTATAGGACTTCAGTTATGCTCCCAACACCCATGTCTGGGGGCAGTTGTTTAAAGGCATTTCATTCCTCCCTAGCTGCCTCATCCATTATATTCATGTTCCTGAAATTTGTGATACAAAGAATAAGGCATACCTTATATAATTTTAATGTAAAGTCTTGGTGAACAATTTAGGAACTCCCTCTTTTTTTCCTTTATTTATTTTTCTTTTAGTCAGCTTTTTGGGTAAGTATTCTTGTCCTTTAAAAACCTACTTGTAACTTCTGCTAATTAGAGTGTTACATTCAGGGCAACTTGAATGTATGCTCTTAGGCTGCAATCTTCAAGCCTGGCCCAAATAAACTCTCTACTTATATTAACTTCGCCTCAGCTTCTTCCTTTTCGGGTGACGTAACAACAAGGAAGTAAGTCTGTACTTATTCAGCACAGACACAATTTTTTTTCCCAAATATTTTCGATCTGTGGTTGGCTGAATCCACAGATGCAGAACCCAAGGATATGGAGGACCAACTGCACTGTTTTACTTAAGTGAGTTAATGAGTTCTGAAAGACACAGAATCAACTGGGAAGAAAATTCACTTCCTTTACCCTAATAGAAGCCTATTTGAATCCATATGACTTAATAATATTCAAAGGCTAATGCATGAACCCATCTTCCCCTTAACATTCTGGAACTTAGATGCCTAGGGATAAAAGCTCCCAGCCCGGAATTCCTTAATCAGAAGTCCCATCTTCAGCTCTCTCGTGGGAAAGCAGCCAAGTACTACGCAAGAAAAATGGAGTTTTATTTCTGAGCTAAGACACCTGACAAAAACATGGAAATGTTTCATACTGCAAGGTAGAAAATGCTTAAAATTTTCCCGACGTAGTGTCTTCTCTTTGGAGTTCCTAATCATTTCTTCAGAATGAACAAGTGATTTTCCAATGCAGTTAGTAACTGACTCATATCTGAAAAGTCAAGTTATGAATTCTGATGAATATCTGTGTATTACAGGTCAGCTGTTCATAATAATGAATACTTTTAAGAACTGATATATTTTTCTCTTTTTTTTTCTTTTTGTAACAGGTCCCATGGAGAATTAAGAATTGGTATAGTTTTTTAACAGCTTTATTGAGATATAATTCATATACCATTCAATTAATTCATTTAAAGTGCACAAATCAATGACTTCTAGCATATTCATATAGTTGTGTATCCATTACAATCAATTTTAGAACATTTCACTCCCCCAAAAGGTAACCCCACAGTTCTCAGGCATCAAATCCAACTTATCATTCTCCCCACTGCCAACCACTAATTTACTTTCTTTTTTTTTTTTCCTTTTCTTTTTTTTGAGATGGAGTCTCACTCTGCTGCCTAGGCTGGAGTGCAGTGGTAAGATCTCGGCTCATTGCAACCGCTGCCTCCCAGGTTCAAGCAATTCTCTTGCCTCAGCCTCCTGAGTAGTTGGGATTACAGGAACCCACCACGAGGCCTGGCTAACTTTTTGTATTTTTAGTAAAGATGGGGTTTCACCATGTTGGCCAGGTTGCTCTCGAAGTCCTGACCTCAAGTGATCCACCCACCTCAGACTCCCAAAGTACTGGGATTACAGGCGTGAACCACCATGCCTGGCCCTCTAATTTACTTTCTTTCTACCTCTATAAATGTACCTGTTTGGCATTGCATATAAATGGAATCATACAAGCTGTGGTCCTTTGTGGCTGGCTTCTTTCACAAGCATAATGTTTTCTAAGCTCATCTATGCTGTAGCATGTACCATTACTCCATTTCTTTTTATTCACATTATTTCACCAAATAATATTCCATTGTATAAATACATCACATTTTGTTTACCAGTTTATCAGTTGGTGAACATTTTTTGGCCATTATGAATAATGCTGCTATGAGTCATAGAAACCATTCCCCTTACTCAAGAAACAGGTTTTCCAGGAACTAAGCTAAACTTGTTTGAAATATAAATTCTCAGGTATTCGCAGTATAGACCTATAGATTCACTTAGCGGGTGGGGTCCACCTAACTTCTTTTAATAAGTCCTTCAGGGGATTCTGATGGATGCAACGTTAACATTTGTGAACACTGTCAAAATCAAAATGGAGTTACTTGTGTTTAAAAATTCTGACAACACCAGGGACAGCTAAGAAGAGAGGGTTCTCATGCATCAATGCTTGATAACAAAAACTATCCCAAATGACTCAGGAAAAACCACAACCCTGCACAGAGGTCATCACAGCCTTACACAAAAAATAATTTCAATGAGGACATCTGTCCAGCAACTACCTGTCCAATCTCAGACTGGTCACACTTGTTACTGATCCTTGTAGCTAATAATAATTATCTTAAAAGAACAATATAAACCTCATTATTCCCTTAAAAATCTTTGTCTTATGGGCCGAGCATGGTAGCTCACGCCTGTAATCGCAGCACTTTGGGAGGCCAAGGTGGGCAGATCACCTGAGGTCGGGAGTTCAAGACCAGCCTGACCAAAATGGAGAAACCCCATCTCTACTAAAAATACAAAATTAGCTGGGCGTGGTGGCACATGCCTGTAATTCCAGCTACTCAGGAGGCTGAGGCAGGAGAATTGCTTGAACCTGGGAGGTGGAGGTTGCAGTGAACTGAGATCGTGCCACTGCACTCCAGCCTGGGCAACAAAAGCAAAACTCCATCTCAAAAAAAAAAAAGAATAAGAAAAAAACCTTTGTCTTTCTTTACCTCCTTGAATATGCACATAGTTTACTGTGGCACAAATATTCCCACTGCAATACTCTATTCCCAAGCAAGTGTCATGTTCTTTTGAGAGCCTCTCTCTGTTAATTTAGGTTGAAAGTTTGATCAAACAAGGTTTTTAGTAGTGGCAATAGTCACTACATTTCAGCTCAGACGTTGATGCATAAAGTTTTACCTCAAATAGTACTTTCTTCATTCATAATTAATTTAAAAAACAGTAACATACTTTTCTTCTCAACTAGTAGAGGATAAACAAAGATAACCTTTTTAAATTTAAACAAACAAAAATTTCTCTAAATAAATAACCTACATTTTGAATGTGCAGGAGACCAGAATATGCCACCTCAAAACATGACTGCAGGAGACCAGAATATGTCTTCCCACGATAGGCTTCTCTGGCCTAAGGATTATTTTGAGTTGATTATTTTGAGCTGATTATTTTCAAAAACAGCAGACAAAAGAGAAGCTCTGAAAACAGAGCAGAAGTTACCCCATTTGTAAGGGAAAATTACATCTTAAAGGAAATCTCCCTTTGCCTCTCTTTCTGTACCAGGAAGAGAAGGATGACTCTAAGCCTCTAGGAACTCTTACCAGTGGAGAAGGCACCTACCTAAACCTGCTTGACAAACCTTACGCTTGTTTACTCTGCTTTTCCTGGTCACCTCCCCGTTCTTGGCCTCCCCAACCCTTCTTTGTTTCAGCTGAACATGGTAGTTAAGCCTGAAGTCTATGCCACCTATTTGAGATTTACCCATTTTGTAATCACCCAACGGGTTTTTCCCGCTTGCTGCACAGACAAAACCAATTCACTGAGACCACAGCCTTGCAATATTGAAAGAATTTAACTGAATGCAGCTGGCCACACCACGCCGGAGACAGAGTTATTACTCAAATCACTTTTCCGGAAGGCTTAGAGGTTTTTCAAGGATAGTTTGGTGGGCAGGGGGTTAGGGAATGGGAATATTGATTGACTGGGGATTAAATCACAGGGGTGTGGAAGGAAGATGGTCCTCCTACACTGAGTTAGCCTTTGGGTGGGGCCACAGGACCCGTCTGTGTGGAGTCAGCCAGTCAGAAATACAAAAGTGTGAAAAGACATCTCAACAGGCCAATCTTAGGTTCTGCAATTGGGATGTTATCTAAGGGGTAATGGGGAAAGTCCTAAATCTTGTGACCTCTGGAATAAATTGCTGGTTATCCTTTATACCTACATCTTGACAGAATTCAGGCCCCTCTCACAATCCTAAAGGGAGATTGCCTTTGCCAAATTATGACCATAAGAGAAATCTGACAAGACTCCAACCAGTCAAGCAAGACTCCGTTTCTATTTTTTTTAATGTGAAATGAAAAAAGGCAAAATGACAGTGTGACAATTATGTGAATTTTTAAAAACATGCACAAATCCAGTTGCTTATGAATGCATAAAAGGATTAAAAGTGAAATGTAAGGATGCACACACAACTCATGATAAGGGCTGGTTCTGGGAAGGGTGGGAGGCAACTGAACCGGGGATAGGGTTAAAGGAGGCTCTGGTCATATTTCTAATTGCTTTCCTTTAAACAAATAACCAGAAGCAAAAAAAAAAAAAAAAAGAAAGAAAAAGAAAAGAAAAAGATGTTAGCAACTGTTAATTCTCAGTTACAGAAAAATAGCTGTTACATTATCATATTTTTGTTAACCATCAATTTCTTAGAAAAATAAAGGAAAAGGATTTCAAAGTGCTTAGTTTTGTGATGCCTCATCCCCCACACCTACATAGACAGGCAGGCCACAACATACGTAGAAGCTGTGTTCTCAAAGTTCACTGGTAAGTCAGTTGAGTTTTTAGACCTTATTCATTCTCCCACCAATACATTATACCTAACTGTTAGGTTCCAAGGCCAGCTCTCCCATTATTTAACGTATAACCTAACAAATGTTAAGCCTAACAGTACCTCTTTACCGTCTCTAGTCATGAGGCAACTGACCACTCAGGATGTGGCAAAGAGAGAAGACAAGAGTTTACCCCTATTTCTGATAGGGCACAGGCTAGATACTTCTTTCCTTTTTTTTTTTGAGATGGAGTCTCGCTCTGTCGCCCAGGCTAGAGTGCAGTGGCATGATCTCAGCTTACTGCAACCTCTGCCTCCTATGTTGAAGCAATTCTCTACCTCACACTCGCAAGTAGCTGGGATTACAGGCGCCCACCAACACACCCAACTAATTTTTTGTATATTTAGTACAGACAGGGCTTCATCATCTTGGCCAGGCTGGTCTTGAACTCCTGACCTTGTGATCCACCCGCCATAGCCTCCAAAAGTGCTGGGATTGCAGGAGTGAGCCACCAAGCCTGGCCCTTTTCTTTTTTACTTTCTCTCTCTCTCCCTCTGTGTGTCTCTTTCTTTCTTTCTTATAATACAGATGGGGCCTCACCATGTTGCACAGGCTGGTCTCAAACACCTGGCCTCAAACGGTCCTCCTGCCTCAGCCTCTCAAAGTGCTAAGATCACAGGCATAAGCCACTGTACCCAGCCCAGCCTAGGTTGTGTCTTTCTTTTTTTTGAAACAGAGTTTTGCTCGTCACCCAGGCTGGAGTGCAATAACACAGTCTCGGCTCACTGCAACCTCCACCTCCTGGGTTGAAGCCATTCTCCTGCCTCAGCCTCCCTAGCTGGGACTATGGGCGTCCGCCACCAGGCCTGGCTAATTTTTGTATTTTTAGTAGAGATGGGGTTTTACCATGTTGGCCAGGCTGGTCTCGAACTTCTAACCTCAGGTGATCCACCTGCCTTGGCCTCCCAAAGTGTTGGGATTACAGGCATGAGCCACCGCACCCAGCCCCAAGCTAGGTGCTTCTATGTACAGAATGTCTTCAAGTGTGCTGGTCATGCTTTATACATATATACATACATATATACATATACACACATATATGCACACATGTATATATAATATACACACATAATATACATGTATAATATAGACATATCTTTAAGTATATAACATTAGTATGTATCAACTTATAAACTATACACATATATATGATATAAACTAATATAGTCATGTGCCACATAAGGACGTTTCAGTCAACAACATACTGCGTATTCCATGGTAGTCCTCTAAGACTGTGATGGAGCTGAAAATTCCCTATGGCCTAGTAGCACAGCCTTCATAATGTTGTAGCACAAAGAATTACTCACATTCCTGTGGTGACGCTGGTGTAAACAAACCTACTGCTAGTGTTATAAAAGTATAACACATACAGGCAGGGCACAGTGGCTCACGCCTATAATCCCAGCACTTTGGGAGGCCACTGTGTTCCAACTGCCTGCAGTATTTACTACAGTAACATGCTGTAAAGGTTTGTAGCCTAGGAGCAACAGACTATACCAGATAGCCTAGATGTGTTATGCCATCTACATTTGTGTTAGGTACAGTCTATGATATTCACACAATAAGGAAATTTCCTACTGACAATGTATTTCTACAGTCATTAAGTGATGCATAAGTATATGTATATTAGTTTGTATTGTTCAATGATGGAAAGGTTGTGTTAGACTCTAGGGGCCTGGAATCAAGTAACTGTACTAAAGTCCCCAAGACTTAAGTTCCACGGCAATAAATAAATGAAGAACTAACCAAACGTCTGCATTCTCAACAGCTCTGTTTAAAAGATACCTCATGGCGTTTTTCATTTAATCAATAGAAATCCAATCAATAGGCCAGGCGTGGTGGCTCCCGCCTGTAATCTCAGCACTTTGGGAGATGGAAGCGGTTGAATCATTTGACGTAGGGAGTCTGAGACTATAAGGTTATTCTTGTAAGGATATTGCCGAGTTTAAAATGAGGAAACTGAGGCCAGCACGAGACAAATTAAATTCCAGTTTATTCAGCTCCCGGGCAAGGTTCTGTGGTCCCGGGGGAGGGAGAGAGAGAAAAGGGCCAGAGAAGTCGCGCCCG
>CAUYLG010049479.1:0-15145 GCA_963573385.1 Cacajao melanocephalus | reverse complement strand
CTTTTTGCACTGGTTTCTTCCCATTTTTGTGGATTTATCCACCTGTCGTCTTTGTAATTGCCGACTTTCAGATTGGGTCTGAGTGAACGTCCGGCTTGTTGGTGATGAAGTTTTTTCTGTTTCTTAGTTTTCCTTTGGTGGACACCCCTTCCCCACAGAGCTTGGCCTTCCCCGGTTCAGCTGTGCTTACTGTGAAACTCTCAGTCCTCAGCGCTTCCAATTGCTGTTCTTGTGGGGATGGGACCAGCCGAGCAAGACTCAAAGGGCACCCAGTCGCGTATACTCTGCACTGAGAAGTGCTGCGCTGCACCGGGGCGCCAGCAAAACAGCTGCGCCGGCCAAAAGAGTCGTGCTAGTGACACGTGTGGCTCCTCCACCGGGAATCTCCCCGTTTGTGGGCCACAGAAATTCGTCTGAAATTGCGGCATCCACTCGCTCTCTGTGCTTTCACTGGGAGCTACAATCCTGAGCTGCTGTTAATCGACCATCTTGGATCTCTCTGCCCAGTGATGAAGTTTTTTCTGTTTCTTAGTTTTCCTTTGGCGGACGCCCATTCCCCACAGAGCTAGGCCTTCCTGGGTTCAGCTGTGCTTACTGTGAAACTCTCAGTCCTCAGCGCTTCCAATTGCTGTTCTTCTTGTGGGGATGGGACCAGCCGAGCCGGACTCAAAGGGCACCCCATCCCGTATACTCTGTGCCGAGAAGCGCCATGCCAGGGCGCCGGCAAAACAGCCGCGCCGGCCAAAAAAGTCACACTGGTGACCCGTGTGGCTCCTCTGCTGGGAATCTCTCAGTCTGTGGGCAACAAAAATTCGTCTGAAAGTGCGGCGTCCACTCGCTCTCTGCGCTTTCACTGGGAGCTACAGTCCTGAGCTGTTGTTAATTGGCCATCTTGGATCTCTCTCCCCAGTCTATTATTAATGGACATTTGTGTTGGTTCCCAGTCTTTGCTATTAGGAATAGTGCTGCAATAAACATACATGTGCATGTATCTTTATAGTAGAACAATTTATAATCCTTTGGGTATATACCCAGTAATGTGATTGCTGGGTAAAATGATATTTCTAGTTCTAAATCCTTGAGGAATTTCTACATTGTCTTCCACAATGGTTGAACTAATTTACATTCCCACCAACAGTGTAAAAGCATTCCTATTTCTCCACATCCTCTCCAGCATCTGTTGTTCCCTGACCTTTTAATGATTGCCATTCTAACTGGTGTGAGATGGTATCTCAATGTGGTTTTGATTTTTATTTATCTAATGGCCAGGGATGATGAACGTTTTTTCATATGTTTGTGGACTGTATAAATGTCTTCTTTTGAAAAGTGTCTGTTCATATCTTTTGCCCACTTTTGATGGAGTTGTTTTGTTTTTTCTTATAAATTTGTTTAAGTTCCTTGTAGATTCTGGATATTAGCCCTTTGTCAGATGGATTGATTGCAAAATTTTTCTCCCATTCTGTAGGTTGCCTGTTTATTCTGATGATAGTTTCTTTTGCTGTGCAGAAGTTCTTTAGTTTAATTAGATCTCATTTGTCAATTTTGTCTTTTATTGCTTTTGCTGTTTTGGTCATGAAGTCTTTGCCCATACCTATGTCCTGAATGGTATTGCCTAGGTTTTCTTCTAAGGTTTTTATGGTTTTAGGTCTTACATTTAAATCTTTAATTCATCTTGAGTTAATTTTTGTATAAGGTTTAAGGAAAGGGTCCATTTTCAGTTTTCTGAATATGGCTAGCCAGTTTTCCCAACACCATGTATTAAATAGGGAATCCTTTCCCCATTGCTTGTTTTTGTCAGGTTTGTCAAAGATCAAACAGGTATAGATGTATGGTGGTTAGATGTGTAGATGTGTTATTTCTGAGGCCTCTGTTCTGTTCCATTGATCTATATATCTGTTTTGGTACCAGTACCAAGCTGTTTTAGTTACTGTAGCTTTGTAATATAGTTTGAAGTCAGGTAGTATGATGCATCCAGCTTTGTTCTTTTTGCTTAGGATTGTCTTAGCTATATGGGCTCTTTTTGATTCCATATGAAATTTAAAGTAGTTTTTTCTAATTCTGTGAAGAAAATCAGGGGTAGATTGATGGGGATAGCATTGAATCTATAGATTACTTTGGGCAGTATGGCCATTTTCACAACATTGATTCCTCCTGTCCATGAGCATGGACTGTTTTGCCATTTGTTTATGTCCTCTCTTATTTCCTTGAGCAATGGCTTGTGGTTCTCTTTGAAGAGGTCCTTCACATTCCTTGTAAGTTGTATTCCTAGGTATTTTATTCTCTTTGTAGCAATTGTGAATGGCAGTTCACTCATTATTTGGCTCTCTATTATTGATGTATAGGAATGTTTGTGATTTTTGTACATTAATTTTCTATCCTGAGACTTTGCTGAAGTTGCTTATCAGCTTAAGCAGTTATGGGGCTGAGATGATGGAGTTTTCTAAATATACAATCATGTCATCTGCAAACAGAGATAATTTGACTTCCTCTCTTCCTACTTGAGTACGCTTCATTTCTTTCTCTTGCCTGATTGTGCTGGCCAGAACTTCTAATTCTATGTTGAATAGGAGTGTTGAGAGAGGGCATCCTTGTCTTGTGCTGGTTTTCAAAGGGAATGCTTCCAGATTTTGCCCGTTCAGTATGACATTGGCTGTGGGTTTGTCATAAACAGCTCTTATTATTTTAAGATATATTCCATCAATACCTAGTTTATTGAAAGTTTTTAGCATGAAGGGGTATTGAATTTTATCCAAGGCCTTTTCTACATCTATTGAGATAATCATGTGGTTTTTGTCATTGGTTCTGTTTATGTGATGGATTACATTTATTGATTTGTGTATGTTGAACCAGCCTTGCATCCCAGGGATGAAGCTGACTTAATCATGGTGAATAAGCTTTTTAATGCACTGCTGGATTTGATTTGCCAGTATTTTATTGAGGATTTTTGCATCGATGTTCATCAGGGATCAACATTCATCAGGGAATTGGCCTGAAATTTCCTTTCTTTGTTGTTTCTCTGCCAGGTTTTGGTATCAGGATGATGCTGGTCTCTCCCAAAGAGTTAGGGAGGTGTCCCTCTTTTTCTGTTGCTTGGAATAGTTTTAGAAGGAATGGTACCAGCTCCTCTTCATACCCCTCATAGAATTCATTTGTGAATCCTTCTGGTCCTGGGCTTTTATTCTTATTTATTTATTTTTTTTTTTGGGTTTGTTGGTAGGCTATTAATTACTGCCTCAATTTCGTAATTTGTTATTATTCTATTCAGGGATTTGATTTCTTCCTGGTTTAGTCTTGGTAGGGTGTATGTGTCCAGGAATTTATCCATTTCTTCTAGATTTTCTAGTTTATGTGCATAGAAATGTTTGTAGTATTATCTGATGGTAGTTTGTATTTCTGTGGGGTCAGTGGTGATATCCCTTTATCATTTTTTATTATGTCTATTTGATTCATCTCTCTTTTCTTATTTATTAGCCTGGCTAGCAGTCTATCTATTTTGTTATCTTTTCTCAAAAAGCCAGCTCCTGGATTCATTTATATTTTGCAGGGTTTTTCATGTCTCTATCTCCTTCATTTCTGCTCTGATCTTAGTTATTTCTTACCTTCTGCTTTTGAATTTGTTTGCTCTTGCTTCTCTAGTTCTTTTCATTGCGATATTAGAGTGTCAATTTTAGATTTTTTCCTGCATTCTCCTGTGGGCATTTAGTGTTATAAATTTCTCTCTAAACACTGCTTTAGCTGTGTCCTAGAGATTTTGTTACATTGTGTCTTTGTTCTCACTGATTTCAAAGAATTTATTTACTTCTGCATTAATTTAGTTATTTACCTAGTAGTCATTCAGGAGCAGGCTGTTCAGTTTCCATGTAGTCGTTCAGTTTTGAGTGAGTTTCTTAATCCTGAGTTCTAATTTGATTGCACTGTAGTCTGAGAGTCTGTTTGTTATGACTTCCATTCTTTTGCATTTGCTGAGGAGTGTTTTACTTCCAATTATATGGTCAATTTTAGAATAAGTGCTATGTGGTGCTAAGAAGAATGTATATTCTGTTGATTTGGGGTAGAGAGTTCTATAGATGTCTATTAGGTCCACTAGGTCCAGAGCTGAGTTCAAGTCCTGAATGTCCTTGTTAATTTTCTGTCTCATTGATCTAATATTGACAGTGGAGTGTTAAAGTCTCCCACTATTATTGTGTGGGAGTCTGCCTTTTTGTAGGTCTCTAAGAACTTGCTTTATAAATCTGGGTACTCCTGTATTGGCTGCATATATATTTAGGATAGTTAGCTCTTCTTGTTGCATTGATCCCTTTATCATTATGTAATGCTCTTCTTTGTCTTTTTTGATCTTTGTTTGTTTAAAGTTTGTTTTATCAGAGCCTAGGATTGCAACCCCTACTTTTTTTTCTTTCCATTTGCTTGGTAAATCTTCTCCATCTCTTTATTTTGAGCCTATATGTGTCTTTGCATGTGAAATGAGTCTCCTGAATACAGCACACTGATGGATCTTGACTTTTCATCCAATTTGCCAGTCTTTTAATTGGGACATTTAGCCCTTTTACATTTAAGGTTACTATTGTTATGTGTGAATCTGATCCTGTCATTATGAGGCTAGCTGATTATTTTGCTCATTAGTTGATGCAGTTTCTTCATAGTGTCAATGGTCATTACACTTTTGTATGTTTTTGCAGTGGCTAGTACTGGTTTTTTCTTTCCATGTTTAGTGCTTCCTTCAGGAGCTCTTGTAAGGCAGGCTGGTGGTGACAAAATTCCTCAGCATTTGCTTGTCTGTAAAGGATTTTATTTCTCCTTCATTGTGAAGCTTAGTTTGGCTGGATATGAAATTCTGGGTCAAAAATTCTTTTCTTTAAGAATGTTGAATGTTGACTCCCACTCTCTTCTGGCTAGTAGGATTTCTGCAGAGAGATACGCTGTTAGTCTCATGGGCTTCCCTTTGTGGGTAACTCGACCTTTCTCTCTGGCTACTCTTAACGTTTTTTTCTTCATTTCAACCTTGGTGAATCTGAAAATTATGTGTCTTGGGGTTGCTCCTCTTGAGGAGTATCTTTATGGTGTTCTCTGTATTTCCTGAATTTGAGGAATTTGAATTCCTAGCCTGTCTTGCTAGGTTGGGAAAGTTCTCCTGGATAATATCCCAAAGTGTGTTTTCCAACTTGGTTCCATTCTTCCCATCACTATCAGGTACACCAATCAAATGTAGGGATGCTGGAGCTTGTGGAGGAAGGAGCATCTGCCATTACCGAGGCTTGAGTAGGCAGTTTTCCCCTCACAGTGTAAACAAAGCCTCCAGGAAGTTCAGAGTGGATGGAGTTTGGTCTTTTCACATAGTCCCATATTTCTTGGACACTTTGTTCATTCCTTTTCATTCTGTTTTCTCTAATCTTGTCTCCATGCTTTATTTCATTAAGTTGATCTTTAATCTCTGATATCCTTTCTTCCACTTGATTGATTCAGCCGTTGATACTTGTGTATGCTTCATGAAGTTCTCGTGCTGTGTTTTTCAGCTCCATCAGGTCTTTTATGTTTTTCTCTAAACTGCTTATTCTAGTTAGCAGGTCCTGTAACCTTTTATCAAGGTTCTTAGCTTCTTTGCATGGGGTAAGAACATGCTCCTTTAGCTTGGAGGAGTTTGTTATTACCCACCTTCTGAAGCCTACCTCTGTCAATTCATCAAACTCAATCTCCATCCAGTTTTGTTCCCTTGCTGGCAAGGAGTTGTGATCCTTTGGAGGAGAAGAGGCATTCTGGTTTTTGGAATTTTCAACCTTTTTGCACCAGTTTTTCCTCATCTTCTTGGATTTGTCTACCTTTGGTCTTTGATGTTTGTGACCTTCAGATGGGGTTTTTGGGTGGTCATCCTTTTTGTTGATGTTGATGCTATTGCTTCCTGTTTGTTAGTTTTCCCTCTAACAGACAGGCTTCTCTTCTGCAGGTTTGCTGGAGTTTGTTTGAGGTCCACTCCAGACCCTGTTTGCCTGGGTATCACCAGTGGAGGCTGCAGAACAGCAAAGATTGCTGCCTGTTTCTTCCTCTGGAAGCTTCATCTCAGAGGGGCACCTGCCAGATGCCAGCTGGAACTCTCCTGTGTGAAGTGTCTGTTGACCCCTGCTGGGAGGTGCCTCCCCATCAGGAGGCACAGGGATCAGGGACCCACTTGAAAAGACAGTGTGTTCATCAGCAGAGCTCAAGCACTGTGCTGGGAGATCTGCTCCTCTCTTCAGAGCTGGCAGGCAGGAATGTTTAAGTCTGCTGAAGCTGCGCCCACAGCCACCCCTTCCCCTTGGTGCTCCGTCCCAGGGAGATGGGAGTTTTATCTATAAGCCCCTGATTGGGGCTGTTGCCTTTCTTTCAGAGATGCCCTGCCCAGGGAGCAGTAATCTAGAGAGGCAGTCTAACTACAGTGCCTTCTGGATGCTGCAGTGAACTCTGCCCACTCTGAACTTCCTGGTTTTTATTACACTGTGAGGGTAAAACCACCTACTCAAGCCTCAGTAATAGCTGATGCTCCTTCCTCCACCAAGCTCCAGCATCCCAGGTCAACTTCCGACTGCTGTGCTGGCAACAAGAATTTCAAGTCAGTGGATCTTAGTTTGTTGGGTTCCGTGGGAGTGGAATCCACTGAGCTAGACCACTCAGCTCCCTGGCTTCAGCCCCCTTTCCAGGGGAGTGAATGGTTTTGTCTCACTGATGTTCCAGACATCACTGAAGTATGAAAAAAAAATTCTTGCAGCTAGCTCTGTGGCCCAAATGGCCACCCAGCTTTGTGTTTGAAACCCAAGGCCCTACATACCAAGAGAATCCCCTGGTCTGCGGGTTGTGAAGACCATGCGAAAAGTGTAGTATCTGGGCTGAATAGCACTGTCCCTCATAGCACAGTGCCTCACAGCTTCCCATAACTAGGGGAGGGGGTTCCCCAACCCCTTGCACTTCCCACATGAAGCAACACCCCACCCTGCCTCACTCTTCATGGGCTGCACCAACTATCTAACCAGTCCCAATGAGATGAGCTGCGTACCTCAATTGGAAATGCAGAAATCACCCACCTTCTGCATTGGTCTTGCTGGGACCTGCAGACTGGAGCTGTTCGGACATCTTGCCCAGGCATCAACAGCAAAATCTTTAACAAAAGCACTAATGTGAAAAAAAAAAGGCACTAAATAGACATGAAAAGAACCTGTGTTTACAGTCTGAGAGCTGAACAAGAAGATAGAATGTTGCCTTGTTCAACTTTACCTGGGAACATGCATGCACATTGAGCAACTTGACTTTTTCACTTTTCTGCAAATGTTCATGAGTGACCACAAAATTGCCAGAGGTATTCATTTGAGGGCTACCAATAAATTTTAGCAAGTAGGCAAATTCATGAGTGTGGAATCTGTAAATAATAAAAATTGACTGTGTAATAATGTATTTAATCTTTATACCAACCCTGTAACTTAAGTGTTATCATTATCCTATTTCATGACTAAGGAAACTGAGGCACAGAGAGACTAAGCAATGTGCTCAATGTGCAGTTTTAATTCAAATTCGTTGACCTGGTTTTGTTTCTTTTTAAAACTAAATAAGTCAAGGCTTTGTATTTAGTGGGGGTTTTCTTTTGTTTTGTTTGTTTGTTTGTTGTTTTAATTTAAGAGATCAATTCAGAAAAAAAATAGCATGGCCCTAGATTTTGGATGGGAGGAAGGATCTAAGGACCTCAAATTTTTCAGGCCTTTGAATCAGGCCAGGTTGGCAGAAGATATAGTTGACACTATAAGTGCTATCCCAAGTCCATCCCTATACACTCCCTCCTGACTGTAAGAGGACCAGGCCTCTGTGTGACTCTTTGCTGAAGATAATGCCCCCTCCTCCATCCCAGGGGATAAATCTCCATCAATATAGGCATATTTGAACAATTCCATTTCCCTAACCAAACTAGTTTGGGCAAGAGCATGTGTTGCAATTCTAGCCAATGATAAGCAAAGGAAAATATACTGTAGGACTTCAGGGAAAGGTTTTCCTTTCTAGAAGAGATATCTGAGAAGAAACAGTTTCTTCTCCTGCCTCTAGATGTCACAGTATGAGAACATGATAGTGGGAACCGCTGCAGCCATCTTGTGACCATGAGGAGACAAGCTAGAATGGCAGAGCTGAAAGATGTATCCTAGAAGATATCAATGAAATACAAAATTAAACAATCCTAAAGACAGTCTGCCTCCAGTCTTTTGGCCATCCAATATAATGAACCCTTACCTGTTTAAGTCACTTTTAGTTGGGTTTTGATTCATAGAAATGTTAGGTATCCTAATGGATGCATAAATTTTGCTTGGAAACTCATTAGAATGGAGAACTGGATGTCATTAAGTCACAGAAATTGTATAGACAGAAACACAAAGAGATTGTACCCTGTTTAAGAAGTGCAGTGTACTGATTGCTAAGTGCTGCTACGAGGACATAAATGGCCAAGGAAATTTTCCCTACTCAGAAACAGTTTATAATCTAGTTTGCTGAGAAAACCAAACACAGCCATTTCCAGAATTTATGTGCAGAGAAACAGTAACTTCCATTTAATTCCACCAGTGTTAATTCATGCAATACATGTGATAGGAGGTATGTTGATGAATTAAACATACTCTCTATCCTCTACAATCTTTAGAGCAAATTAGACTGACAGGTAATTATAATTCAAGAAAAATTGTGGAAAGATGTTCTGGTGGAAAGATATTCTGGGAGAAAGATAAGTGAGAGAGTAATTTCTTTTGACAGACCCAAGAAAGCTTCATGTCTCTCCACTTAAAATTCTTCAGTGGTTTCCAATTGCTCTTCATTCATTCAACTAATATTTCTTGAGCAATTACTCTAGGGAAACACTGGTCTAGGGGCTGAGGACACACCAATGTGCAAACAAAGTCTCTCTTCTCATGAGCTTACATTTTAATAGGAGGGAGATATACAACAAATGAGTCATTATCTATTATGTCAAGGTGGTAAGTGTTACTGAGAAAAGTAGGGCACAAAGAGTGGGGTGCTAGGTTTTAGAGCTCTAATTTTTTATTTTTATTTTTAGTTCTGGGTACATGCGCAGGATGTGCAGGTTTGCTACGTAGGTAAACGTGTGCCATGGTGGTTTTCTGCAGCTATCTACCCATCACCTAGGTATTAAGCCCAGCATGCATTAGCTATTCTTCCTAATGTTCTCCCTCCCCCCATCCCACCCCCAACAGGCCCCAGTGTGTATTGTTCCCCTCCCTGAGTCCATGTGTTTTCGTTGTTCAGCTCCCACTTATAAGTGAGAATATGCGGTGTTCGGTATTCTGTTCCTGCGTTCGTTTGCTGAGGATAATGGTTTCCAGCTTCATCCATGTCCCTGCAAAGAATGTGATCTCATTTATTTTTATGGCTACATAGTATTCCATGGTGTACATGTACATCACATAGTCTATCATTGGTGGGTATGTCTTTGCTATTATGAATAGTGCTGCCATGAACATAGGTGTGCATGTATCTTTGTAATAGAATGATTTATATTCCCTTGGGCATATACTCAGTAATGAGATTGCTAGATCAAATGGTATTTCTTGTTCTAGATCTTTGAGGAATCGCCACACTATCTTCCACAATGGTTGAACTAAGTGGTATTCCCACCAGCAATGTAAAAGCATCCTATTTCTCCACATCCTCACTAGTATCTGTTGATTCTTGACTTTTTAATAATCACCATTCTGACTGGTGTGAGATAGTATCTCATTGTAGTTTTGATTTGCGTTTCTCTAATGATCGGTGATATTAAGCTTTTATTCATATGCTTGAAAGCTGCATGGATGTCTTCTCTCAAGAAGTGTCTGTTCATGCCTTTCTCACTTTTTAACGGGACGGTTTGTTTTTTTTCTTGTAAATATGTTTGAGTTCCTGGTAGATTCTGGATATTTCATCTTTGCCAGATGGATAGAATGCAAAAATTTTCTCCCGCTCTGTAGGTTGCCTGTTCACTCTGATGATAGTATATTTTGCTGTGCAGAAACTCCTTAGTTGAATTAGATCCCATTTGTCAATTTTTGCTTCTGTTGCAATTGCTTTTGGCAATTTTAAACAGCATGGTGAGAGGCTGGCATTTGAGTAGACAGCTAAAGGAAGCTGAGAGTGAACCACATGTGGATATCTGGGAAAGTATTCCAGGCAAGAGGAACAGCAAATGCTAAGGCCTGGAGGCAGACAATTCCTGGCATATTAGAGGAACAGAAGCAGGTCAATATGCCTGGAACAGCATGAAGGATGGGAAATCTGTGGGGAGTGAGATCAGAAAAGCAGTCAGGGGCAGAGCCGAATTTACCATGAGGTTAATGAAGCCGTGACAATGTGCTCAGAAAGTCATAATCCGCTATAATCTGCAAAAGTGAGATATTTATTTTCAGCCTCGCAAAGTGGCTCACACCAGTAATCCCAACATTTTGGGAGGCTGAGGCAGGAGAATAGCTTGAGGCCTGGAGTTCAAGACTAGCCTGGGCAACATAGCGAGACCCCCATCTCTACCAAAAATGTAAAAATTAGCTGAGTGTAGTAGTGCACACCTGTAGTCTCAGCTACTCAAGAGGCTGAGATGGGAGGATCCCTTGAGCTTAGGAGGTCAAGACTGCAGTGAGCCATGTTCATGCCACTGCACTTCAGCCTGAGCAAGACCCTATCTCAAAAATATATATATATTTATATATATATATATAATCCACAATCAGTTAAAAAGGCTCTTTCCATCTGACTTCCCCATCATATTTCCCTCCATGCTGTGTCTTTAGAGAAGCTGTATGTATTTGGGAAACCAGGCTAAGAGGAAATTCTATTGGTGATACATCTGGTCTCGGTTCAAGGGGACCATGGTCACTTCCATGACTAGCTGTCATTCTATAGGATTAGCTCTGTAGGATTAGCTCCCAGGAGAACTCCTGTAGCTCAATACCCAGATGCAGGGACCCAAAGATGCAGGGCCAAACATCCAGTGGGAATAGAAATTCATTCTACAGAGCCCTGACCTTGAATTCTCTGTAAGGAATGGAGAGTAGAGAAGCAACGTGGTATTAAATCCACAGAACCAGAAGTCGTCTTTAGAAAATTATCCCAACATCTGATGTGTAAACTCATAAGCAGAAGTTTCACTTCTTATTGACACTTAATCAAAATGGAAGTTCTCTCCCATTGGGAATATGCCCAAGACTGCAGAGACTACAATGATAAATACACCTCTGTTGATAGAATCTCAAGAAATACAGTTTAACAGGCAAGGGCGCAAACCAGAGTCAGTGCTACAAACAGCAAGTCTATCTGTGTGCAAAGCCACCTACCATCAATAATAAAAAACAAATTTCAAACAATCATCCTAGAGGAAAAACTGAATTATCTTGCTATTCTCTCTGTTGAACATGATATTATAATATCCTTGTCCTATGGAGAGGCAATCAGAGAGTATGCAGACAAAGAATGGAAGGGAAAATGTGACAGAGGGGGTTCTCAGGCAGTTCATTAACAAAAATGTTTTATTTTTCCAGATTTTATGAGGTTTCTGGTATTTCTCAGCTTTTCAGCTTTTTTAATGTGTGGTGAGTTCTTTTCTCACACTAAAAATATATTCACTTTCAAGCATTACTTTGTACTTTTAATTTTGTTGTATTTATCTTAAAGAGAGCACCCAGATTGTTTCAGCTTCAGGTCTCAGAAAGCCTGGGTCTTCCCTGAGTCAGAACTATTTCAAAGGCTTATGAAGCATGATGGCAGAAGCCCTGGGACAGTTTCGTGGTGATTCCTAGATCTGGGGATTTCATAGACCAGTAACATTTCCCAAAAAAATTTTTTTTTGTTTTTGTTTTGGTTTGAGATGGAGTTTCACTCTGTCGCCCAGGCTGGAGTGAGGTGGCATGATTTCAGCTCACTGCAACCTCCGCCTCCTGGGTTCAAGTGATTCTCCTGCTTCAGCCTCCAGAGTAGCTGGGACTACAAGCACGCGCCACCACGTGCAGCTAATTTTTGTATCTTTAGTAGAGATGGGTTTTCACCATGTTGGCCAGGCTGGTCTCGAACTCCTGACCTCAGGTGATCTGCCTGCCTCGGCCTCCTAAAGTGTTGGGATTACAGGAGTGAGCTACCGCGTCTGGCCTCCAAAAAAATTTTTTTGAGGGGACCAATATTTGATTGCTAAATGTAAAAATAAAAAGCCAGATAAATGGACACTTAAACCAACCATAGTGGTTATGTTTTTTTTAATAGTTCTTACATAGAAATATACTGAAATATTTACAGATAAAATTAAACAATGTTGGAGCCTAAGTACAGTGGCTCATGCTTGTAATATCAGTACCTTGTGAGGCCAAGGTGGAAGGATCTCTTGAGTCCAAGATTTCTAGACTAGCCTGGGCAACATAGCAAGACCCCATCTCTACAAAATGCAAAAATAATAAATTAAAGCATGATGACACACACCCAGCTACTCAGGAAGCTGAGGAGGGAAGATCACTTTAGGCCAAGAGCTAAGGCCGTAGTGAGCTATGATCACACCACTGCACTCCAGCCTAGGTGATAGAGCAAGACCTTGTTCCCGTCCCCTCAAAAAAAAATTAAAAAGTAATGTGTACACTTTGTTTTAAACTACTCTAACAGGGCATGGGGGAATGAGAAGGAGGTTAGATGAAACAAGACTGGTCATTTGTTGTTAATTGTGGAAATTGTGTGCTAGGTACATGGGAGTTCATTACACGACTCTACTTTTGTAAATGTTAGCAATTTTCATAATGAAAGGTAAAAATTAGCCTGATCTCACATGCCCATAATTTCATAAAAGACATATGAGCACTCTAAACTTTGGGAGGCCATAAAGTACCATCCATTATAGTGAATAAGTTTAATCTGATGAAGCACTATACTATGCTTATTTTTGTTTTGCTATTTCATGGTCAATCCACAGAAATTCATTCTAATCTCTTCAGAAATGATCTACATTGGCATGGAGTCAAATTGTCAGCTTACTCTCAAATGATTCAGAAAAAAAAAGGTTATTTGAATTGTACTTCCAATTCTTTATAGGTTTATGGTGTGTGTGTGTGTGTGTGTGTGTGTGTGTGTGTGTGTGTGTGTAGCAGATCTGGGGTTGAATCTTGTGCTTTTCTAATACACATTCACATTACTATGTATGTCACATAACCTATCTTGACCCTCAGTTTCTTTACCTGAAAAACAGGTATAATAATATATACTTCAGCCAAGGGTGGTGGCTCATGCCTGTAATCTCAGTACTTTGGGAGGCCAAGGCAGGAGGATCACTTGAGGACAGGAGTTCAAGACCACCCTGGGTAACATAGCAAGACCACATCTCATTAAAAAATTTTAATTAGTTGGGTGTGGTGGCACACACTTGTAATCCTAGTTACTTGGGAGGCTGAGGTGGAAGGATCACTTGACTACAGGAGTTTGAGGCTACAGTGAGCTATGATCATATCACTGTATTCCAGCCTGGATGGCAGAGAGAGACCCTGTCTCTAAATAATAATAATAATAATATGTACCTCACACAGTTTAAGAATTAAGTAAAACAAGAACTCCTTTTGCACAATGTGTACATACTACACATTGCTCTGTTGCCCAGGCCAAAGTGCACTAGTGTGATCAAAGCTCACTGCAGCCTCATTCCCGGGCTCAAGTGATCCTCCCACCCCAGCCTCCGAAAGTGCTGGGGTTACACATGAGTGTCACCATGTCAGGCCATTGTATTTTTTTTAAGCTGAAGTTTTAAATGCATTTCTTGCACATTGACGGTAGAAGCATGAATTGGTACAACTACGAAGGACAATTTTGCAATACCTTCTCAAATTATACACACCTTTGCCTATGGCTCAACAATCCCAGTGTCAGCAATTTATTCTATAACAATCTTGCATAAGTGTGAAATGACAGGTGCACAAGATATTCATTGTAGTATCTTGCTTTTAATTACAAACACTGGAAACACCCTTAATGTTTGTCCATAGACTAAATAAATTATGCTATCTTTATACAATGCAGCTGCAGAAAAGAACCAGGCAATTGTGTACCAATATGAAAAGATCCCTAATATAAATAGTTTAGTGAAATACATAGGATGTAGAACATGTATATAATTTGCTAACTTAGGGTTACAAAAAGAAAGGAAAAATAAGAATATATATTTGCTTAAATAAAATATAAGAACGTGTATCAAACTAATAAAAGGGGTTCTTGTTTTTGTTTTTTGATTTTAAGAAATGGGAACTTGGAAGATGATGACTAAGGTTGAGACATTTTGCTATATAGTTATTTATGCTTTTATTTAAAATTTTATAAATGCATTCAAAACTTATGCTTAAAAAAAATAAACAGCCTGGCAGGGTGGCTCATACCTGTAATGCCAGCACTTTGAGAGGCTGAGGTGGGAGGATCACTAGAGCCCAGGAGTGAGGCTACAGTGAGCTACAATCACGCTACTGCACTTCAGACTGGGCAACACAGCAAGATCCTGTCTCCAAAAAAAAAAAAGCCCAACATGTGTAAAAAGAGCAGTCATGGCACACAGTACAAAAATAAATGGAAGTCATTATGATACTTACTCTTACTGCCATCATGTTGACAGCATTATCCTTTAGACCTATACTTTCCAATATAGGGGCCACCCAGCCAGATGTCGCTATTCCGCATCTGAAATGTGGCCAATTCAAATAAAGATGTGCTGTCAGGGAAAAACACATCCCAGTTATTGACTACTTGAACGAAAAAACTGTAGAATATCACAAAAGCCATTTTTACATTGATTACTCATTAAACTGAAAATATTTTTGGTAGATCGTGTTAAACAAACTATTATTACAATTAATTTCACCTGTTTCTTTTTACTTTTTTAAGTGTGCCTACTAGAACATGCTAAATTGCCTGTTTGGTTCACCTGTGTGGCTTGTACTATATTTCTATGAGAGAATACTGCCTTATTCCATCACATCACATACTGGAACTTATACATGAGAGATATTTCATCTATGTTTGTTAAGGCAGTGAGTGAATAAATATCCTGTGACAATCTTATGTGATAAGAACACAGAGGAGAAGATTTAGTGCTGTTCAGATTGCTTCTTTTTTTTTTTTTTTTTTTTTTTTTTTTTTTTTTTTTGTA
>CAUYLG010049478.1:0-148089 GCA_963573385.1 Cacajao melanocephalus | reverse complement strand
TCAGATTGGGTCTGAGTGGACGTCCGGCTTGTTGGTGATGAAGTTTTTTCTGTTTCTTAGTTTTCCTTCAGCAGACGCCCTTTCCCCGCAGAGCTAGGCTTTCCCAGGTTCAGCTGTGCTTACTGTGAAACTCTCAGTCCTCAGCGCTTCCAATTGCTGTTCTTGTGGGGATGGGACCACCCGAGCCCAACTCAAAGGGCACCCAGTCGCGTATACTCCACACTGAAAAGCCCCGCGCTGTGCTGGGGCACCGGCAAAACAGCTGCACCGGCCAAAAGAGTCGTGCTGGCGACCTGAGTGGCTCCTCCGTTGGGTAGCGCCCAGTTTGTGGGCAACAGAAATTCGTCTGAAATTGCAGCGTCCACAGGCTCTCTGCGCTTTCATTGGGAGCTACAATCCTGAGCTGTTGTTAATCGGCCATCTTGGATCTCTCTCCGCCCGGTGATGAAGTTTTTTCTGTTTTTTAGTTTTCCTTTGGTGGATGCCCCTTCCCCACAGAGCTGGACCTTCCCGGTTCGGCTGTGTTTGCTGTGAAACTCTCAGTCCTCAGCGTTTGCAATTGCTGTTCTCCTTGTGGGGATGGGACCAGCCGAGCCTGACTCAAAGGGCACCCCATCCCGTATACTCCGCACCGAGAAGCGCCATGCCGGGGCGCCGGCAAAACAGCTGCGCCAGCCAAAAAAGTCACGCTGGTGACCCGTGTGGCTCCTCCGCTGGGAATCTCCCGGTCTGTGGGCAACAAAAATTCGTCTGAAAGTGCAGCGTCCACTTGCTCTCTGCGCTTTCACTGGGAGCTATAATCCTGAGCTGTTGTTAATCGGCCATCTTGGATCTCTCTCCCCAATCTCAGGTATTTCTTTACAGCAATGCAAGAATGGCCTAATACAGCCTTGTATTAATGAAGCCTTAGAAGGGTGTTAAGCACAAGAATAACAGTTTTTAACTTATAGCTTAATGCTATCTCTGAGATGCACTTTTACAAGGTTGGGGAGGGATAATACGGGGAGAAATGCCAGACATAGGTGACAGGGGGAGGGAGGCAGCAAACCACATTGCCATGTGTGTACCTGCATGATCTGCACATGTACCCCAGAACCTAAAGTGCAATAAAATTTATATAAAGATGGAAAGTTACAGTGATAGTCCAGGTACAGTATTTTGGGGAGTCTACAGTGAGACTCCAGAGGTTCTTAGGATAGGCCCATCCAAGACTTGGCATGAAATTTTTGACTCATTAAATAATATAACTTAATGGGGCTCCCAGAGCAAAAAAATATAAAGGCCAACAGATAATTCAGGGTTGCAGTAAGGTACCAGAAGGAGAAGAGTGCATGAGAGTAAAAAAGAACAGAACTAATTGGATTATGTCTGTATTATTTAATTTGGTAAATTAAACCACAAAATAGCTGATTCTTAGTTCACTGCTCTAAAATCCTATATAATGCAATTCTACTGTTCTCTCTGACTCTACTGAATGATGACGTTTGCTAACAGTTTTTGTTCCACGTTCAGTTTACACCATGTGCTAGGCAAAATGTCAGATGTGAAATTAGTAATTTAAGGAATATAATTTAAATGGATAAGGGTGAGACAGATATGTAAACAAACATTGCAATTAAGTAATTTGGAGCCATGAAAGAAGCAAGGGGCTGTCATGTCTACTGGTGGCATGGCTCAGAAATTACAGAAGAAGAGATGAGAAGTTCTGATTCAGCTACTGTGAAGAATATTTGCTGATAGGATGGAGGCAGGATGTAGGAGAAAAGACATCAGTGGAGATTCCAGAGTTCTAGACATGAGCAACCAGAAGAAGGAATTGCCATTAAATGAAATGGAGAAAACTATTCAAGGAATAGGTTTTGGGTAAATGTCAGGAGTTCATTTTGGGACATGTCAGATTTAAGGTACTTATACAAGTGATGGCATCAAGGCTATGCCTGATAGGATTCCAGGGGATAGTCCACAAAGGAGATGTAAATTTGGGAGCTATCTATGTGTAGGTGGTATTTAAAGCCGAGAGACTCCTGACATCACCAAGAGTGTGAGGATGACAGAAAAGACAGGAGGGCCAAGAATAAATCGCTGGAACATGGCAATGTCAAGATGTCAGGAGAAACTGGTGAAAACTAAAAGGGATTACAATGGATTAAGAGAAAAACCAAGAGAGTGTGGGGTGCTTGAAGCCAAGTAAGTTTCAGTGATGACAGAACAATCAACTGGGTCCATTGTTTCATAACGCATAACTTATATAGTTAGAAAAAGTACTCCTACAAAATATTTTTATAAGTAAACAAATTTGCCTATCCATATCCCAGGTCTTTCACACTTCAGTCCAGCCCCTGAGAAACACTGTTCTTCACTTACATGAGAACAATAACTAATATTGGCCACTGCATTAGAATTCACAAAGCACTTTCAAATGCACTAGCTTGAACTCACAGCAATTCTAACATAGACAAGACAGACTTTACTATCTCCATTTTCAGACAAGGAAAGATTTAAAGGGGTTGATTTGTTCAAGGTCACATAAACCAGTGACAGGGCTCACATTTGAACTAGATTCTTTAATTACCTTCAGTACTGCTTGTACTGTAACAAGACACTACTTAGCAGTTGGAGCAAAATGTAAACATCATTCCCCCATAAATAGCAAATATTGGAAAACATTTACCAAGGCAGCTAACCATACTCTCTTAATATTACCATGTTTTTCTATTTTAATGTCAATCTCAGAGAAAGGTACTTATTAATTTCTATATTTGTGTCTTCTATCAGGCTATAACCTCCTGGAGAATTATGACAATATTCTCTGCATCCTGTTTTATCACCAGCATCTTGCATAATTCCTAACATATAGGAGATAATTAAGAAATGCTTTCTGGTACACTTCATGGTAATGAGAGGATCTCATGGTCCATTTGATGTGATTATTTAAGAGCTTCTAAGACACCCTGCAGAAGCAGGAAGTAAACTAGGGTAACAGTTTAGGGAATTTTAGCAATGAAACAGGTCCCTGGATTTTAGGCAACTAAACCATATTCCTGTCTTAGTCCGTTTTCACACTGCTGATAAAGACATACCCAAGACTGAGCAGTTTACAAGAGAAAGAGGTTTAATGGACCTATAGTTTCATATGGCTAGGGAGGCCTCAAAATCATGGTGGAAGGTGAAAGGCACGTCTCACATGGTAGCAGACAAGAGAAGAGATCTTGTGCAGGGAAACTCCCCATTATGAAACCATCAGATCTCTTGAAACTTATTCACTATCACAAGAACAGCATGGAAAAGACCTGCCCCCATGATTCAGTTAACTCCTACCAGGTCCCTCCCAAGTAACATGTGGGAATTTAAGATATTTGGGTAGAGACACAGGCAAACCATATCAATTCCTTTCTTTATACTGAGTGCAATGGTTCCTGCTGGGCTTCAGTCCCAGGGTTTCTGTTTTAGTAGGTTGTGTGCAGGGACCAAACACTTACATTTCTAACAAATTCCTAAGTAACCTTGACATTGCTGGTCCTAGGATCTCACTTTGTGGACTACTAACCTAGAGAAAAGAGCCTATAAAAGCAACACTTTGAATAAGGGTAATAAATGTACTTTCAACTCCAGAGTTGAAAACTGATTTGAGAATCAACTTCAGTATATTCTGATCACTGGGTTTGTTTTGTTTTTTGAGACAGGGTCTCGTTCTGTCACTCAGGTTGGAGTGCAGTGGCACAAGCATGGCTCCCTACAGCCTCAACTTCCCAGGCTCAATCGATTCTCCCACCTCAGCATCCCAAGTAACTGGGATTACAGGCCCACGCCACCATCCCAAGCTAATTTTTGTATTTTTTGTAGAGACAGGGTCTTGCTATGTTGCCCAGGATGGTCTCAAACTCCTTGGTTCAAGCGATTTGCTTGCCTTGGCCTTCCAAAGTGTTGAGATTGCAGGTGTGGGCCACCTCGCCTGAGCTGACCACTAGGTTTTTATTTCAGAGTCTTAAATCTGGCACAACCAAGAGGAGACGTTGATTATGATTGACAAAGATCAATTCCTGTTTATAACTGAAAAAGCAGAAACTATGCAATTACTATATTTTTAAGGAAGTGATTAGTCCTCCCAGAGAAAAAGATACGTCTTACTCATTTTTAAAACCCCTAAAGAGCCTTAAATGAAAAGATGTTACTGTTTGCTAATAAGATGATATAACCTCTGCCCTCCATGAACGTATCATGTACTAGGGGAGACAGAACATTTGTGTATTCAAAGTCTCTGGTAAAATAAATGGTACCTTTGTATGATTTAGAAAATAGTGACCCCCCTCTGGGCATATGAACTGGAAAAAGGTATCCCTTTTGCCAGGTAAATGCAGACCTGTGCCACAACATATAGCTGAGCCTGCTGAGGAATGGATGGATTCTTGCTCTTACTTACCCCTTTAGCTGGGTACCCTTGTTGAGAGCACAACTCACCCATCTATTGGCGGGGGGGCCCTGTATGTGCAAAACAGTTGTAGGATAGCATGTATGTGTCTGATAGTAAACAATTGTGACTATAAGTCAGAGAAGAGAAAAGATCCTTTGTTTTTACTAGTCCAGAAAAGGATAGAATATAGAGATGAATCTAGGTCAGGAGGCTTCCTCTGTCAGAGATGCTCTCTCACCATTACCCCTAACCTGCATCCAACTAACTCCTACTCAAGCTTTGGATCTTACCTTAAACATCTTTTCCTGGTAATCCAGCTGCCCTCAGCCCCTAACTAGGATGGCTATTCACTCTTACTGCACACAGAAATTTGCCATCATAGTACTTATGGTAAATATAATTACATGATGTGTGGGTTTGTTTTAAAACTACTCCCCTGAGATTACAAAACTCCATGGAGCAGAGGCCTATGTGTTGTTCATCCATTTACTGTCAATACCTACTATATAACTACATGATAAATATATGTTGAATACTGAAATATTTCACAGAATACAGATGATGAAAGGATAACTACGTGATAAATATATGTTGAATACTGAAATATTTCACAGAATACAGATGATGAAAGGCAAAAGGAAAGAGAATAACCCACGGTTTCAAGAGAAAAGAAAAGCAACCAAAATGTGGCTGGTGTTTCCTGACAATAAAGAATTATTATAAGATGCAAGACACTGCTGAAGAAGACACTATGATAGGAAAACGTGCCACTCTATACTATGCTCTGCTATTTCCATCCCTTGTGCTAAAATATGACACTTCACAGATCTGTCAACTCTTGGTTTTACATTGTAAATATTGATGGTGTGAATACTTGCTCTCATTTGCCTAAAACATAAAAAATGATTCTAAGCATAAGAACTTGAAATGTAAAATTCACCTCCACAGGCACTAACAGGCAAGACTAATTATGTTAACTGCTTGAAAACAGAGGTTGAGTCCTAACTCCTTCAGTAACAGTGTGACTTTAGAACCTCTCACAACTTCACCCATAGCCCATGACCTTCAGGGACTTCCTACACAAAGGATGTTTCTCAACCGTGCCCATCAAGTTCTGAAACAAAAAACATGACCATTATGGGTCTTGTGGTTGATATGGATTTTTAAGACCCAATAGCTTACCCAATCTAGGAATGCTCTATAACACAATTCTACTCCATCACCACCATCTCAGCTCCCAGTTAACACACAATCCAACTCCCCCAGCCCACAGGAACCACCCTGGTGCTGAGCACCAGTGACCTAATTGCAAAATTTAATCTTCTCTCTTCAGTTGTCATCTTATTTGGATTTCTTTGGGCAACTGACACACAATGAGCCCTATCTTCTTCAAAAGATTTTCTTTTTCCCACAACTCCACACTGTCACATTTCTCCTATACCTGCCATTGCTACATGTCTGCTTTGTGAACTCAGTTTCTGTGCCCTTTCACATAGCTAAAACCCAAGTCCTATCTTTGGCCCTCTTTGTTCTCATTCCCTGGATGATCTCAATCAATCCAGTAATTTCAACCATGCCTTTCACTGAAGTGAATTCCCAGGTCACCACACCAGCCCACACCATGCCCCTGAGGAACTGGGCCTAATACCTAACTGCCTACTGAACAACTCTACATAAAGTCACTCCCTCCAGAAAGAACCAAGCTCCTTATCCCACATTCTTCACATTTCTTCTCAGGGAGGTTAAGAGGTACCATCCTCTAATCAAGTGAGAACGTTTCGTTCTCTCGCCCTCGGCATCCACTCACTGCCAATTCTACCTAAAGCAAATTAGTCCTCTTTTTGAAATCCTACTGCTTCCGATAACCTACCATATAAAGACCAGCTTCTTAGTGTGATATAACGTCACTTATGATAGGCTCCAGCCTGCCTTTCTGATTCATCTCTCACTAAGCTTCTCATTGCACACTGTACTCCAGTTATAACCAATTACAATACAGTACTGTTTCATGTTTCTGCCCTTTTTCAATCTGTGCTCTACACCTGAAATGTCTTTCCCTCAAACTAGCCTACACTCAGATCTGACCCTTGCCTGCTTGGCAAATTCCTACTTACCAATTAAGTCTCATTCACTTTCTCCATATAGCCTTTTCTGATCCTCCCCAGTAGATATGACAGCCCCTTGCTTCTTTCATGGCTCCAAATTACTTAAATGCAATGTTTGTTTACATATCTGTCTCATCCTTTCCATTTAAATTATATTCCTTAAATCACTAATTCATATCTGACATTTTGCCTGGCACACAGTATAAACTGAACATGGAACAAAAACTGTTAGCAAAAGTCATCATTCAGTAGAGTCAGACAGAACAGTAGAATTGCATTATGTAAGATTTTAGAGCAGTGAACTAAGAATCAGCTATTTTGTGGTTTAATTTACCAAATTAAATAATACAGACATAATCCAATTAGTTCTGTTCTTTTTACTCTCATGCACTCTTCTCCTTCTGGTACCTTACTGCAACCCTGAATTATCTGTTGGCCTTTATATTTTTTTGCTCTGGCAGCCCCATTAAGTTCTATTATTTAATAAGTCAAAAATTTCATGCCAATCTTGGATGGGCCTATCCTAGGAACCTCTGGAGTCTCACTGTAGACTCCCCAAAATATCAGGATCCAGCTCTACTAATCTAGCAATAATCAACCCTCACACTTACATATTTCTCCTTTATCTTATATTAATTTCATTTCATCCTCATAATACCAATAATTGGCCATGTTTCATTAATAACATTTTACAAATGAAACACAGGCCAAGAAACCCAAAGAATATTTACCTTTTATAAGTTCACTCCATACAAAAACCTGAGGAATTCTATACTTTCTGATGTCCAGGCATCCTTTTTTTCCTTTGAATACCATTTACCAAAGTCACATGCTATTCCTGTGCTTCATCTGCCAGCACATTGACTTTCCTTTTATTTCTGTCTCCCAAACATTTGCTTCCTGTTTGTGCTTGTGCTTCCACACTGCTGATCTGATCACCAGCTGGACATTCCAACACCATCATTTTTCTCCCCCTTTTGACTCCATCATCCAAAGACTTTGACAAAGGAAACTGTATTTTATGAGTTTCACCCCAGAGTCCAAACCTCTGCAAAAATCTAAATGTAACTTTTACCCATAACCCAGTTTTTGAAGGGCCTTTTTCCTGAACTCAGGCAATTTTAACCAGATGACTCCCAGGCCAGTTCTCTGTGCTTCTCTTCCCTTAGTTGCTTTCCTTTAAAACCAAGCAAATAAAATCAGAGTCTATATAGCTTTGTTAAACATGACTACTTCTATAAAAATATTGATAAATGAGGGTGACACGAACTATTGGGGGAAAACGAGGTTCAAATTGGCCTACAGCTTTTTCTATATGCAACATTCTCTCATATTAAGAGTTGGTTTTAGCTTCCAGCCTGAAAACCCCTCACTTTAACTGTCCTCACTCTGTTCCCCACCACAGAGTCTGTCCTTTGTGACATTCACCTCCTTTAATATTAATAAAAAGTGGAAAGCAATAAATGAGCAGGCATAAACAAAGAGTAGCTACTTTTATTCACGGGTGTTTAGCCCACAATCCCAAAAGTGTATTCAGAGGAAAGGGCTGAGCTCAAGAGGATACCTTTCCCCACCCCCAGCACAAACATTCTCTTACCTTCAAAGCCTGAAAATAACATGCCCTCCCCACTTTCCTCTTAAAAACAGAGAAAAACCATGACCAATTCTGTACATTAGCTCCTCTGGTTAGATCAGATATTAAATAGATTCAACCCCTAGGAGATCACTTGGCCTCTCCTACTTCCAAGGAACCTCTACCTCCCAGTAGGTCCTCTTACTTGTCAGTCATCAGGAAGAATATAAATGGATCTGTGCATTACCATGTCTAAAAACATACAGCCAAAGGCAGGCTCAATAGCATCCTCCTATCTATTTTATTTATTCCCATTTTTCAGACGGGACATGTAAACTTCAGACCTCAAAGGATGAGTCACATGCAATTTCTAAAGCCAATGCAATAACGACCTGTGATAAAGTGAACACAGCCTTCCTGAACCTTCTGACATCTCTCTGCAATCTTTGTTTTAGGATGCAGACTCTTCTTTCTAGATATACATGTGTAGGACATGTGTTCATCTAAAAGATTAGTTGTAGAGACCAAAGGCATCACCTCTGCTGGCCCTTACTGTCACCTATTTCAAGCAGATTTTCATAATTAAGAATCAATGTTACAAAAAGCTTAAAACTTTTCAGTTTAGAAAAATACATTCTGAATATTAGGAGTTGGGAGCTGCAGGATAAAGTTTATCTTGTCACAACTGTTAAATCTGAGATGTCCAGGAAGCAGCTTTCTGTGGAAACCTGGAAGAATGGATTATTCCCAGGTGATAGGTAAAGTTGTAGAATAGAGATTAAGCTCATTATACCAAAAAGCTCTGAAGTTAAACACAGCTGTTTGTTGAGATCTTGCCCTGATTTCCCCAACTACAACATTGCTGTGTGTTTGCACACAAGCCTCTGATCCAATTCTCTTTCATTTCAGTATGTCCTGGGACCTGTACTGTAGGAGAGAAAGATGAAAATCCATAGATGATGAATGATGCCTAGAACACAGATACTCTGTCATTCAAGCCACAGTAAAAATCCAGAAGTTATAGCAACATACACAAAGAAAAGGGTCTGGCCTTTCTTCCCAGAGGGGCTATTGGCTAACCTATTTTTGCTACATTAATTAAAATGACCCATCGCCCTGATTCCTATCCATTCCATATATCCTCCCAACACAATCAAAGTAGGTCAGAAAGTTGCTTCCTTCCCCTCATTGATTTTCATTAAGAGGATACACTTTCTGGAACACGAAATGGAAGGATAAACACCCAATACAAGTACCAATGGCACCCCCTGTAAATTTTTGGCACACTGTCTCGTTCTTCTAAAAGCCAGAGAAAAATCTCATTACCCGTAGTTTATCCTTTTTGGCTGTAAATCAACAATAATCTCAAGCTATAAAATACGCTGCGGCAACACTTCAGCCAAGTGATAAAGCACCTCCCAAAAGGTGCTTTATTCGCTCTTTTTTAATTTTCTACATCATCAACCTGCCTCTTCTCTACCAAGTACATACTCTTTCTTTTTTTTCCAAATTCAAATCCACAGTTTGTCAGTAGGATGCCAAGTGACACCACACACAGGCTTAGCAAACCCCCAGGGCCTCATCAGGAAGCTGAGGGCAGGTCAGTGGGACGAAGGCGTCTGTAGAGACGGGAGTAGGGACGGGGGAGGAGGAGCGGGAAATCCTCCGGTGTCTGTGTCTGGCTCTCTGAAAAAGCTGTGATGAGATGGTTCTCCAAATCCCACTGGCGGGGTTTCCCCAGTCTCCTTCCCTTCCTGAAATCTTTCTCTTGACCCCAGGTCCTCAAACCTGGCTCTCCAAAAAGGGCGCCACAAAGTCCTGCAGAGCCACCAAAACATACGAGCGCCGACAGAAAAGCATCCCCCGAGAGACAGCAAAACCACACACCCTCTCCGGCCCAGCTACCGGGGTGGGCAACTTCACACCTCGAAGCAAACGAAAGACCCTGTACTCCAAGCAAAGGAAAAGGGGATGGCAAAGAGAAATAAACAGGCACCGCTCTCTGCTTTCATCTTCCGCTCCCTCCCCCCGCAAACTCCAGGTAGAGGACCAGGTGCGGCTCACCTCCTGGCAAGGAGGAAGCAGGCGGCTGGAGGAGGAGGGCAGGTCCCCAGCCCAGGCCGCCTGGCAGCCGGCGAGCGCCCAGCAGCAAATCCAGGCGGGGCTCCAGGGCGCCGAGCGCCCGCGGCGGGAAGCCTCCGCCGGCCGCCCCCGGCCCCTGCTCCGTACCGGCCCCCGGGCGCGGAGCAGCATCTTCGTCCCGCCGCGGTCGGCGGGCCGGCAGCACCTCAGCCTTCCCGGGGTGCGGCGGCAGCTCCGGCTACCGGGCCGCGAGGGCTGTGCGCTCGGCTCGCGGCTCCCTCGCCCCCTGCCCGTCCGCCTGCTGACAGCTCCGATGCGCTCGCGGCTCAGGCAGCCGGCGCCGGTGCTCCCGTCACGCCGGAGGGAGGGACCGTGGGGCGCGGGCGCGGGCGCGGCGCGGGGGCGGGACGCGGGGCGGGGCCGCGGGAGCTGGGGAGCAGGTGGCGCGGGCGGGGTTGCGGCCCAGGCTGGCGGGTCCCAGGGACTGCGCGCCGCTCGCCACGCGATAGAGGGCGAGAGAGGCTGGGGACCCCGTAGAGTCGCCTATCTCGGGTCCCAGTGGCCCACCGGGAGGCGCGCTCCCGGGATCAAGCCAGAGTAAATACGGGACATCAGGACACTGTTTTCTGGCGGCGGGTCTTTAAAAAGCTCCCGACTTTCCTCATTGCACACAAACACGCAGATGCGCCCTGGGAACATCCCTTGTAAGGATCCATGCTGGCTAGCGTCAGATCGAATTTCTAGGTGATTAGGGTGTGCATGAAATGGTGGGGAAGAAACAGGACTGAGGTTTAGACGTAGTGGGTGACTCAGTTTTCTCACCTATTTAATGAAAATAATACCCACCACATAGGATTAGTATGAGGATTAAGTAAGTTGATGTACATAAAGCACTTGCAAAGTGCCTGGCACACAGTAGGTGACGTGTTGGTAGTAGTAGCAACCGTAATTATTTTGCTGCTTTGGTGTTATTTCGTGGAGATGTGTAACATTGGGCATTAAGCCCTGTGTTTTCTGGAGGAAACAGCTTCTCCGTCTGCACAATGATTGGGGGTGCTCTTCGTTTTTTCTTTCATTCAAAAACATACTGAACTAGGTGATGGGCACCCACTGGTGAACAAGACGAACATAAGGACTTCCTCAGTGGCAGGAATCTCAAAATCCCTTCTTGACCTAAGATTTTGTAAATGGGAGAGTTACCGTGTTTTTCAAAAGAAGAATCCAAATTTCTGATAATTGAACACCTGGACAAATCCACCTGGCCCACTCATTATAAGTTGGCCTGTGGCACATTTGTCTGTGGCACTATCTCTAATGTCCTTTTAACAAAATTTCCACATGAAAGTCTTTCTGTATATGCGTGTGTGTACACACATATGCATGTGTATCACACCTATATTCTGATTATCATAACAATAAATATTCATTATAAACATTTTGGAAAATATTGAAACGTATCAGAAAGAATATAAAAGTACGTAGAGATCCTACCACCCAGAGAGAACACCGTTAATGGTATTAACATGTTGCGGAATTTTCTTCCTGTTTTTTTAACTGCGTGGGTACTGGAATAATAATTTGTAACCTGCCTTTTTCTCCTTAACAACACAAATAGTTTCTCAAGTCATTAAAGTTTCTAACAACACAACTTTAATAATGGTATAATATTTTCTACTCTTTAGATATATGTAATTTACTATTAGGCATTAAGTATTCAGTGTTATTAATAATTCTGGAAGGAATGCTCTTGGAACATAATCTGTGTGCATATCTTTAAATTTTTAATACCTTTCTAGAAGTGAAACCATTGGATCACATGGTATGTGCATTTTTAAAGTTTTTGATGAATAGCGTACAAATTCCTTACAAAAAATCTGTAGCAATTGCTACTAGCAGTTTATGAGTATTTATTTCACATCACTCTAGATTATAATACTTATCATTTTGATAGAAGAGAAAAATGTTATTTTTAAATGTATTTTTATCATTAGTGACATTGAGTAATTTTTCATATACATCTAGCTATTTGCATTTTTCCTTCTTATGTCAGGGTACGTCACTGGCACACTTTAGCCATTTTATTGAAGTTCCATTTTTCATTGATTTGTAAGCAATCTTCATAAGCTTTGTGTATGTTTATCATATACTTAGAAATACTTTTTTGTAGTCTTTTAAATTTATTTCTGGTAACCTTTCTGGCAGAAGATTGTCATCTTTAGGTATTCAAATGTAGCAACATTTTCTTTTGTGATTTCTTCCTTTTTTATATATAGTATGTGTATTTCCACAAAAATCATACAGATGTCTATGTTTTCTTATTTTGTTATTATTTCCTTTTTACATGTTCTTCAATTCACATGGAATTTACAGGAGTCAAATTATGTTATTACTTTTGTCATCTGACCAAGAACTAACAACATGATTATTACATGAAAACAGCTTCTTTCCTTATAAAAAGAAAAGTTGTCTAGTCAGTGCCCTTGGATCAAATGGCAACTGTAGATTTTCTGGAGTGGGACAATTTGCCACTTTCAATAAATAATTTTCTCATAGTTGTCCCATCCATAAAAAAGATCTTGACCTTGGATAATTAAAATCATACAGGCTGACAGAGAAAGGAAATGTCAAGAAAACTCTAAGATCCCCTTGTACCTGTTAATTTAGAATATAATAGCAAATTATTCAAAGTTTGTGATTATCTGATCAGTAACTTTACTCTTAAAACTAGTTTCATAAAAAAAAACCTTAATAGAAAATTCCTAATGAAATTTTTGCAAGGAGGAGTTTAAATAGCTTACAACACTAGGTAATAATCACTTTTCCACTCTATTTGTGCAGTGTATACCTGAAAATTGAACAAACTTTGTTAAAAAGTAAAAAAAAAAAAAAAAAAAAAGCCTTAGGTGTATCAACAAAAGCCATAGCCAAAATGATGCTATATACATAGCTTTATTTTCTTTTTAACTTAAATCAGATTGTGATATAAATAACCCCAATTTTTGATAGACTGTCTAAGCACAAAAAAAAAATTAGAAAAAATAATCTGAATAAATTCAAGTAGCATTTTTTTTTTTCTTTTGAGATGGAGTCTTGCTCTGTCACCCAGGCCAGAGTGCAGTGGCGCAATCTCAGCTCTCTGCAACCTCTGCCTCCCAGGTTCAAGCAATTCTCCTGCCTCAGCCTCGGGAGTGCCTGGGATTACAGGCACCCACCACTGCACCCAGCCAATTTTTGTGTTTTTAGTAGAGACAAGGTTTCACCATGTTGGCCAGGCTGGTCTCAAACTCCGGACCTCATGATCGAACTCAGCCTCCCAAAGTGCTGGGATTACAGGCATGAGCTGCCTTTTTAAAATTAATATTAAACCGTCAATGAAAACAACAATGTAACTTGTTTTCTGTATCAAATTAGCAAAGAGGTAAATATTCTAGCAAATGTATGCGGTGGATTATATACTCAGGAGAACATGTATTTCTGGAGGATAATTTGGCAATATGTATTAACGACCTTTAATATGTTTATGCCTTAACACAGTAATTTTTCCTTCTAGGATTCTAAGGAACTAATAGGTAAGAAGCACAAAGTTTCTGTACAAGAATACTATCATTTAACATGATTAAAAATGAAATAACCTAAGTGCCCCAATTAGGGAATGGTTAAATATATTGTACTTCTTCATGTGGTAGGATTATGTATGTATTAAAAATTATGTTTGCTGGAGAATACTAAATGAATTGAGGAACTGTGATGATATAATGTTAATGTAAAAAGCTGGAAACAAATCCTAATAAAGATCTATCCTCCACAAAGGCATAAGAGTGATATGATGGACTTTGGAGACTCAAGGGGGAAGGCTGGTAAAGGGTGAGGGATAAAAGACTATATATTGGGTACAATGTACATACACCCCTCAGGTGATAGGTGCATTAAAATCTCAGATATCATTACTAAAGAACTTATCCATGTAATCAAAACCACTTGTACCCCCAAAACTACTGAAATAAAAACATAAAATAATAAATAGTGTATACACAAGTAGGATGTGCAGGGGGTTGGGGAAGAGTTTGAGTGTGCTTTTTGGAAGGAATATCACTAGAAGGAAATAAACCAAACTGTTGGCAATGATTATCTTCTAATAGGAGCGTAACAGATGTTTTTCCTTTCGTTTTTACAGACTCTGTGTTTTCAATTATTCCATAATTACATATTATTTTTATAATCATTACAAATTACTAGAAATGTTTGTATTCTTTGATGCCAATCAATTCTACCTGAAGAAATCATTAAAGATGTATACAAATATGTAGGAACAATATGCAAGGACAAAATATTCATCCATTTTTTTGTAAAATAAATGAAACCTAAATATTTAATAGTAGGGACAGTAAGTAACGTTATTCAATGGTATATTATCCTGAAACGAAGAATTATTTTACAAAAGGTGTCTGACAGGGAAATGCTTATGAAAATGCTTTCAGTTAAGTGGGTGGAAATCATGATACAAAATTTATACACGATTGACACGTTCAATGTAGTAAAATTATAAAAACCTGGACAGAAGGATACAAACCAATTCCAGAATAGTGATTGCTTCGAGGAGAAGAAAGGAGAATGAGATTTGGAAGGAATGTAAAAGGAGCTTCACCAGCATCATTAATACTCGATTTCCAAAAGAAAAAAAGAATGAAAGGGAAAGAGAAAAGGAAGAAATATCTGAAGCAAATATGAACGCTGTAGCATTGTTTTGTTGTGCGTGTTGAATGGCAGTTATATTAGCTAACATTTCTTGAGTACTTAATATATGCCATTACTGTTCTAAAACCTACTACTTCATTTAACCCTTAAAAACAACCCTATGAGGTAAGTACTCTTATCTACATTTTACAGATGAGCAAATAAAGGCACAAGTTTCTCAGAAAAGACAGTGTGGGGTTTCAAACACAGGCAGTCAGATTCTAGATTCATTCCAGATCCTAGGGTTCACCCCCTTAGGGAGTTTTACTACCCTCTTCTATTTTCTTGAAATATCATTTAAATTATTAAATAGAATATGGTCTTAACTAGGTTTTAAAAATCATATTTTAAAAACTGAGGACAGGCCAGCTGACTAGCAAATGTGGTGTTTTCTGGACAAAATGTATGGGTAATTTTTTTTCTATTATACTTCTCTGTACTTCCAAATTTTTTATAGAAAATATATAGTTCAATTTTAAAACAAGAAAGGTGGGATATATCAAAAAGAAATATGATAGTTAAGCTATTCTATTACATTCTACCTTTTGTACATCCATTTGGTCACCATAACTAAAATAACTGTAGGGAAAGAAGAATGGAGAATTGAGGAGGAAAACTGGGATTCTAAAGGAAGCAAAAGAATGATTTCAAAAAATGGAAAATGGGTCATATGAGAAAAGGCTAAATTAGGGTGTTTTAAGTTGCTTTCTCTGAGTCCATGACAGCCTTTCACCAGAGGGATGTATCTCCCTTGCTTTCTATTTTCCTTAAGGATCAAAACAAAACTATTTGTACTTAAAGGAGAAAAAATTTCACTTGGATATAGAGTTTAACCTACTATGAGAAGTTGTGGAAATATTCAAGAAAAATGTTGTATTAGGGTTCTTCAGAGAAACGGACAGATAGGACATGTGTGTGTGAGAGAGTGAGAGAGAGAATTGGTTCACTCTATCATGGAGGCTGAGAAGTCCTACCGTCTTCCTTCTGCAAACCAGAGATCCAAGAAAGCCAGTAGTGTAATTCAGTCCAAGGCCCAAAGCCCTGAGAAGCAGGGAGCTAGCAGTGTAACTCAGTCCAAGGCTGAAGGCCTGAGAGGCAAGAGCTCTGAGGGCGGGAGAAGATGGATAGCCCAACTCAAAAAGCGAGACAGCTGGTTCTTCCTCCACCCTTTTGTTCTATTCAGGCCCTCAATGAATTGGAAGATGCCCACTCATATTGGTGAGGGCAGATCTGGACGTAACCTATTGACTCAAATGCTAATTTCTTCCAGAAACACCCTCAAAGACACACACAGAAATGTTCTGCCAGCTATATGGGCATCCCTTAGCCCAGTTAAGTTGATGCATAAAATTAACCGTCACAAATGTGATGTCAGAAAAACCTGCATTTTAAACTGAAACTCCACTTGCTTAATGGCTATATCATCTTGGGAACATAACCTAATCACCCTCGACTTCAGTTTCTTCACCTGTAAATTAGAGCTAAAAATAATTGCCACTATAGGGTTAGTGTACAATGAGTTTATGTGTTATAATACACGATGAGTTATCGGCTATGTTTATTGGTATATTTGCATAAATGTTCCCTTCCTAAATTATTTAAGCCAGTACATCTCCAATAGAGTCCGAAACCTCTAAGGAGAGGATGCATCTCCAGCATCTTCCTAGGTCAGGAGTTTTCTTTAAGAACTTTTACTAAAAGTGGCACAGAATGAGTATAAAAGAGTCAAACTGCAGCTGGGTGCGGTGGCTCAAGCCTACAATCCCAGCACTTTGGAAGACTGAGGTGGGCTGATCACTTGAGGAGTGACCAGCCTGGTCAACATAGTGAAACCTCATCTCTACTAAACATTAGCCAGGCATGGTGGCATGCACCTGTAATCCCAGCTACTCAGGAGGCTGAGACAGGAGAATCACTTGAACCCAGGAGGCGGAGGTTGCAGTGAGCCAAGATTGCTCCACTGCACTCCAGCCTGGGCAACAAAGTGAGACTTCATCTTAAAAAAATTTAAAAAAAGAGTCAAACTGCAATTTTGCAGCATTTCACCTTTTTGCTGCTCAATATATATCAACATTCTTATTCCTGCATTCAAATTTCCATATCTGGATGATGTTCATTTCTCTCTAGTTCAGTGACAATCCTGTCTTCATATTCTGAAATCCGCTGGGTAAATTATGAAGTTAACTATCACCAATCCATGATATATTAAAAACTAGGAATTTGAAGTACTATTCAGCAATAAAAAGGAACGAACTATTGACACACATTATAACTTAGATTAATCTCAAACGCATTATGCTAAAGGACAGAAGCCACTCTCAAACTGTTACATACTGTATGGTTCCATTTATATGGCATTCTCAAAAGGACAGAACAGTGCTAGAAATCAGTGGTTGTCAGGGGTTGGGGTGACAGTGGAAAGATATAACTACAAAGAGATAACACAAAGGAGATTTTTAGAGGTGATGAAACTGTTCTATATCTGAATTGTGACAGTAGTTACCACGTGTGTTAAAATTCATAGAACTGTATACCAAAAAGTTAATTTTACTTTATATTTATTTAAAAATTAAATTTTTAGAAAAGAAGTGAAACCTAATGAATACTAAAGTTGACAATATGTTAGGTTTTGTAGGTATTAAATATTAGGAAGCACTAGAAAAACAAGTGAGGAAAATCATTCATACAATTACATGCATAGAAGAACCAGGAAGAAAATTTCAGCAGCTATAGTCATTTTCATTCATGCGACTACTTTTGAGATCATCTTTAGTATTGATAACTTTCTTCCTCCATGGTCCCTTTATGTTCAGCTAGCATCTCACATGGTCATGGTTCTTTATCTGGTGAGATTAATTGCTGAGTGGTTTGAGTCTTGGTGGACCTAACTAAAGAGATTGCTGTAGTCTTCCTTTAACTTTTTTTTATTTTTTGAGACAGGGTCTCCCTCTGTCACTCCGGCTGGAGTGAAGTGGCACAGCTCACTGCAGCTTTAACCTCCCAAACTCAAGCGATCCTCCCACTTTGCCCTCCTGAGTAGCTGGGACTACAGGCATGCACCACCATGTCCAGCTAATGGTTTTACATTTTTTGTAGAGGCAGGGTTTCACTGTGTTGCCCAGTCTGGTCTCAAACTCCTGGGCTCACGTGATCCTTCTGCCTCGGCCTTCTGAAGTGACACTGACTTTTATCACTGTTTGTTACAATGCTGTGTGGTGCTTCAGAGGAATCCCTGAGCTCCATCATAGAAAATTATAGTAAACCATCACAGGAAACTGCTTTTTTCCTTCCTGGTCCATTGGCAAGAGAAACCCCAAAAGGCCAAGTAGCACACTCAACCTCCAGTTCAACTGTGTCCTGTGATGAAACATTTCTCCACTGAATCCTATGACCCCCAAACTAGCAGAATACAAAGTAATGGATTTGGAAAGCAATAATGTTGTGCATTGGTTAGTCAGTGTTAAAATGAGGAATACCACCCCCACTTCACTCCTCAGTTTCTGGCTTTGGGAGAAAGAGCATCATATATTAGTCATAAATTCAGATAATATACTTTATTTTAAAGGACAACTCCCCACCCCCCATGTCAAAAGGTGTTGTTTCCCAGCTGACACAGTAAATAAGTCTTCCTTAGATTATTCTGCTCTGCAATAAGCCAACTGTTTCTGAGTGACGATTTTCTGGAAATACAAGAGAACCTCAAGAGCATTGGTCTTAATTATTTTGCTGTAAAATGAGTCTCTTGATTGATTAAAAGAAAATCATGTGAAAATGCATAATGTAAATAAGATATTCATTAAGTCAACAGAAGCAGCATGGTAGCCCAAAAAGAATGCCCTGCAATAACTAGTTTGTTTGTGACCCATACAAACCACATCCAGATTGTTTATTTCAGTGAGTACAAAACACTGTTCACTCCATAATTGACGGGACCCAGTACAATCAACCAGAAGGCAGGCGGTCCCCTCATTATATCATACACTATTGAGCATTCACTATTGGTCTCTATTGCTGGCAGATTGGGCATTCAGCCATGGTAGCAGCCAGGTTGGAGAGAGGCAAGTAATTTGTTATTGAGGCATGCACAGTCTTCATTGCTGCTATGATGGAACATCATTAATGAGCTATTGACACAGTGAGGTGAAGGAAGAAGTTGACTGACATCAACCACATGGGTCATCTGGTTAACCTGATTATTGAACACTTGGTGAAAAATCACATGGGACACTAATATTCTCACACACTGGACCCATTTCAAGAGGTTCAATCACAATGTTTTTTCCAATCTTTCTCATCAGCAAGCTTCCAAGCATAGTCCTTCCAACTCCTTTGCTATATGGAGAGACATTTAACTACTACCCATGAATTGGTCTAGATTTGACCTTCTAGGCAAAGTACACCTGGTTGTACCCATTAGAGGAGTTCCCTTCTCCATTGTCCTTCAGTGCCACTCGTGATTTGTTTGTTAATATATATTAAAAACAGAAGAACTAGTCCTTGAGTTTTTCAAAACATAATTCTGATAGGGAGCATGAACTAAAAATCTAGGAAAAATTAAAACACTTGTAAGCAGAATGCTATACTGAATGAGACAGTAATCGTCAATATAATTTTTTCCTATGACATACATTGTTCAAAGAATGCCCTGCAACAACTGGTTTGTTTATGACCTTCACACTCAATGTTTGCATGTCTATTAACTAATATTGACCTTAGTTGGGATAGGAGCATTGCAGGATATTAAAGCTGAGCTATCAGAAATCCTGTGACCTGACAATTCTTTAACCATCTTATCACCTTCCCAATTTGTAAAAGAAATGCAAGCGTGATTGGCATGCAGAGACTCCGCAAATCCATTTACCCAGATATCTCAGATAAGAGAAAAGAAGGAAATAAATATTAGTCCTTAAAGGTCAGGGATATTCAATTCTTACTTAGTGTGGAATATCTTAAATAATCTGAAGAAAAGACTAGGTGACTGGACACAAGTTTCGAAAAAGGTTTTAAATGTTAAGCACTGTGAGGAAGTCAACAGCTACAGAACCTTAGTAAAGGATTGCCCTTTAAAGATCACTGAGCCAAATATCATCTCAAATCCCTGAATCCTCTCTGCAACTCTCCATCAGATGGTTCTTCAGGCTTAAAAAAAAATTCAGTGACTAAGAAATCATTATTTTCCTAGGCAGTCATGCTACCTTTGGACATTTCTCAGTTTAGAGGGGAAAAAAAGTCTTTCTTCAGAGGAGCCAAAACCTGTCTCCTATTGTCATAACTCTCACTCTAGGGTCCACACAGGACAAGCCTCATTTCTCTTCTAATGATGACCATTCAGAGAGCTTCCTCCTTTTTTAATCTTTTCTTCTCTGAGATAAACATCCTCCATTTCTTCCATCAATTTTCACATGACTTGATTCTATATGCACCTCAATTATCTAATATTCCTCTTAAAATTTACATCCTGACATAATAACACAGCTTTAGTCTGTAACAGAGTAGAGTAGAAGTATAATTTCCCTTCCTTTACAGAGGTTTTAGTTCTACTTTTGCAGTGCAATGTCAAGGTGGATTTTCTAGAAGCCACACTAATGTTCAGTATAATCGCTAACATTCATTAGGAGCTCCCTAGGTGCCAAGCACCTCGAAGATGCTTCACATGCATCATCTCATTTAATTCTCCTGACAACCACCTATGAGGTAGGTACTATTTTTATCCCCATTTCCAAATGAGAAAAATGAATCTGAGAAAAAATAAGCACCTTAACCAAGGTCAAATACCCCATAAGTGGCAAAATGTGGATTCTAGCCTAGGGTTTCCGAAAAAGTAGTAACTAGCACCTCTTGAGCACTTACGTGCCAGCACTGTGCTGAGCCCTTACCTCTAATGGGAAAAATTATTATTCCCATTTTATACAAAGGGAATCTGAGGCAACAAGAGGTGTAGTAAAATCGTTAGAAATTAATAACTAATTTATCTGAACAAGGTTACTTTATATACCCAGGTTCAGGATCTTATATTTGTCTCTTACAAAATTAATCTTACTGCATTCAGTGCATCACTCTACCCTGTCAAAATTTTTAGATGCTGATTTCATCATCTAAAGTATTTTTATCCCTGCTACTTTTTTTACAATTGCAAATTTCATAAGAAAGTCTTCCATGTGTTCGAGTTACCAACAAATTATACCACATGGAAGGTGGCCTAGGAAAGATTCATCCACAAGCCACTAAAAACTTCTTTCCAGATGCCTTCAATCCACTCATCAGACCTTAGCAGCACAGTCATTTAACCCCTAATACACTCTTATCCAGTCCATATTTCTCCATTTGTCCACAAAGATACAAGAAGTTTGTTAAGTATCCTTCTGAAGTATAGGCTTGTCATCCCAGCTCACACATAGGAACTCTATCAAAAAAGAATATCATATTAATGTGAAATAATTTAGGGATAATATTATAAATCTATCTTGGATATTGGTGATTGTCATTTTTTCTTTTAAGTATTCATTATGTTTTAAGAAACAAAATATTAAATTAGATATACATTAAATTGTCTCCATACTTATGAGACCATGTATTTATTTATGTAATTATGTATAACACATTCTGCATTTTCAAAATCAAATTTGAGTTCCAGTATCTTCCCACTCAGTCTTACGAGTCTTCTGAATTGATTTTGGCTAGGTAGCATGACATGTTGCCTTCCATAATCCAGGTCTTGTGAGATTGACCTCTTGGGCATCTTAAAGATCAACAGTATAATTGTTAGGTTTTGTATGCATTTCACATTTAGTTAAACTGAGTTTCACTTTTTCCTGAATTGAATTATTCATCAATGCAAGTGAATTACCTTCTCTTGAAAGTTATCCAGAAGCTTTTGATAGATAAATGCTTGGCACCTGAATAATAATCCTTTAACAACACAAATCTGCCATGCAGTCTTTTCTGGCTTTGAAATGCCAAAATATAGACAACAGATTTGGCAATTTTCTACTATGTTTGATTTCATTTTTGGCACTTACTAGCTCTTCTTTGTATAAAATAATGTGTTCTTTCAGTTCTACATTACACTGTTATCTTCCTGTATAACAGCTAAAGCAACATTAGGGATTCAAACTTAACATTAAAATGCAAGCATCTGAATGCTACCGCATATAACTGTATTATCACTTGCAAAGATAATGACCACGAAGAAGCACAGAAGCTAGGGCGTGGTTTTTTGGTTTGGTTTGGTTTGGTTTTGACATTGCTTTCTGGGAAACACCTAGATGTCAGGTATGTCAAAATGTGAAAATATATAACTCTGACAATTGGAGAAATACAATAGTTACACATATTATTGAGGCACTTAGGTCCTAAATTGTGGCCATTTTTCAAAGCAGTATCAAATTGACATTTTCCAACAGTATATTTCTGGTCTCCATTCCCTATCTACAACCTAAAACAAAAAGAAGATGAAGCTGTTTGATTAAGAAGAAATAAAGATCATACATCTAAATCGACCATTATAAAATATTTTGTTTAAAATACTTTATATTTTCTAACTGAATAATACCAATTTCCCCCAGGTATTTTTGTAAAGCTGGTGTTACTGATACTGTCCTGTCCCAATTAGTTTTATTTTAAATATATCTGTAGTGCTATTATCCCTCTGAGAGATTTTTTAAAAAGGTCACTTTCCTTTTCGAAAACACAGATTTATTCAACAGAGCTTAATAACTGTACTGCTAATGTAATTCTTCCTATACCTCTGAGAGAAAATGCTTTTTGAGATAGATTCAGACCAAGTTTCATTTGTAATGTTAATGTATTTTGCCTGAGAAAGACTCAGCTGTCTCACCTCACACGTTGGCCAGATCCTAATGAGGTTTTGGTAATAGAGTGGAGAAAGACACACGTTCGCATTTTTCCGCGGTCTAGAAATAAAAATTACATTATCCATTTGTAGTATGCCTATTCGTATTCCTTTGATTATTTTATAATCCTTAGCATTTATAAAGTAGACCTTCAATTTTGATACCACATATCCTGATTGGCATTTAATGATAGTTTTTTTGTTGTTATTAACAAAATGAGGTGGCCCACAAAGTTTATTAATATCTAACCAAAAAAAACATAAAATTACCAAAATGATTTGAACAAGAGCCAGCCCACCTCTTTTTATTTAAAAAAGTGGAGGCTGGTGGGGGAGAGCTCCTAAATATTTGTGGTTTTAGGGTTACAACTCAGGTTTGAATCTTATTCAGAGGAAGAAAGAATAAGATGTGTTTCCAAATCTATTCAGGAAATAATTTTTTTCAAAGCAATGGAAGAAAGTAATTATGTAAACAACATCAAGCCATCATCAAAGATGGAAGTTATTCACAGCAGAAACTGAATAAAACAGCTTTCACAAAGTAATAAATAGAGTTATTTTACTTGTTTCATACTCCCATGCTTCATCTCATTCTCATTTTCCCTGTGTTTATAATTGCTTGAGTTTAACTGGTAAGAGTTTAACTGACAGTTTTGATTCTACTATCAGTCTTTCATAAATGACACATTGTAGATTGCATAAAACTGACAGGTTTATGCATCTCTGTATAACTCAAATTATTATTAAATAACATTATATTAAATATATTTTGTTTTTGAAATCATATTACTGAATAATATTATATTAAATATATTTATTTAAATAATACATTAAGTAATAAATTAGTTCCCCTACTAATTCAACTTCAAATTGCTTAGCCTAGAATTCCTGGCCCCTTCATGCTCTAGCCTCAGTCTGGTTTTTCATTTTTATCATTAACTATTTCTTTAAAATCACTTAGAATTCAGCCAAACATACTGTTTTCTAAAGTCAGTCCATTTTTTTAGTCTCTATATCTTTGTTCATGTTCTTTGATCCTTCTACCTGGAAAGACCTTCTACTCATCCCCTTGTGTCTATCCTATAGATTGGGATAAAATATCATCTTTTTTAAAAAAGCTTTGCTTTATATCCCCAGTTAGGTGTGAACATTTAATTTATACCATTTTACTGAATGTATTGCTTATATCATAAAGTCTTTGAAATCCAGAAACCTTTCAATATAATTATTGGTATCTTCTGCAGTATAACACAACACCTCACATAATAGAGTGTCCAGTAAATATATATACATATATATTTTTATATATATATAAATGTCTAGTCTACAATCTTGTATTCCTACTATCTCATATTCATAAAGGACCTCCTATTCTTTCCATGCCAATCTTAAACTTATTGTAGGAATATTCAAAGACTCTAAAATTTCATTTTCCAGTAATATGACACATATACTGGAAATGTGACCAACCCTCCCACTGAAAATAATTAAAATAATAAAAATTATGTTTAAATGCATTGATGTGTTAGAAGAAAAGGACTCTCAGAAGCCAAAAACTATTCACATTGTATAACTTCTCAAAACATTTTGCATATCCCATAAATATATATACCTACTATGTGCTTATAAAAATTAAAGAATTTTAAAAATACAAATAAAAAGTAGTGAAAAACTAACTGAAAACAGAAATCTAGAGAGGTAAGCTGAGCTTTCAATTTGATCTCACCTTAAAGACATTTACCCATCAAGGTGAACTTGAGCTTCAGTATTCACAGGTAACAGGAAATAAATCCTGAGAGAAACATGCCCAAGATGAGAAATCTTAAAAGAGATGCCCAAATAAATCAGGAGCCCCAAAGGCGTAAACCCTCAAGGTACATGTAAACTAGAAATAAATCCAGTGGACGGCAAGAAAGGCTGTTTATTACAAAATATTGCCTTGGGTAGAAGGAAACATAAAATTGCCCCCTTGGGATTCATTTGCACATGCTGACCCTCACCTGAGCTTATAGCCCAACCTCATACTACCTGGGGATATTTGAAAAAACTTCAGAGAAGAAAATTTAAAATGTTTCTGTGTTGACAGACTCCCCTCCCTCGGCCACCAATGTTCAGCAGAAGCAAACGCAAATAGTCACTCAGGTATAAATTGTTAACATAGTGCTCAGAAACATTCAACAGATAAAATTTCAAGAAACAAACTAATAGTTAAAACTTACAAAATGCACAAAGAAGCAAGTCACCTTGGGTGGGAGGTAGCAAAAGCAACAGATAGCAAATTTAGATATATAAAGACTTCAGCTCTTGGAATTATAAGACAAATAATAAATAAAAAATATATTTAATATATTTTTAAATGTAAAAAAAAAAACCCTGAAAATATAAGGGGGAAAGAAAAGAATATAAGAAAAGACAAAAGTGGTTTTAAAAAAAGAAACACAGAGAGAGAGAGAGAGAGAGAGAGAGAAGGGAGGAAGTAAGAGCAAAGGAAGGAGAGGGAGGGGAAGAGAAGGAAGAGCATAAGGAAGGGAAGGAGGAATAGACAAGGAAGAAGGACAGGACATTTAGAAGTTTAAAATATAACGCTGAATGCAGTGACTCATGCCTGTTATCTCAGCACTTTGGGAGGCCAAAGCAGGCGGATCACTTGAGGTCAGGAGTTTGAGACAAGCCTGGCCAACATGGTAAAACCCCATTTCTACTAAAACTATAAAAATTAGCCAGGCACAGTGGCAGGCACCTGTAATCCCAGCTACTTGGGAGGCTGAGGCAGGAGAATCATTTGAACCTGGGAGGGTGAGGTTGCAGAGAGCCAAGATTGTGCCACTGTACTCCAGCCTGGGCGACAGAGTGAGACTCTGTCTAAAAAAAATTTTTTTAATTAAAATATAATAATCGTATTAGTTTGTTTTTATGCTTCTGATTAAAGACATACCCAAGACTGAGCAATTTACAAAAGAAAGAGGTTTAATGGACTTACAGTTCCACATGGCTGGGGAGGCCTCACAATCATGGCAGAAGGTGAAAGGCACATCTCACATGTTGGCAGACAAAAGAAGAGAGCTAGTGCAGGGGAACTCCTGTTTATAAAACCATTAGATTTCATGATACTTATTCACTATCTTGAGAACAGCACAGGAAAGACTTGCCCCCATGAATCAGTTACCTCCCACTGGAACCCTCCCACAGCATGTGGGAATTCAAGACGAGATCTGGGTGAGCATACAACCCAACCATATCAATAATAATGAAAATCCAAAACTCAATAGATTCTTTTTTGCCATTTTTTGTCTCTTTCCTTTGGTCTAGGCCAAGAATTCAGGGTTGATTTTTTTTTAATTAAATAAATTTACTTACCTGATAAAGAGGACCTGCAAAAATAACTACCATTGAACACTGTACTTCAGGGTAAAAACATTCCTTTTCAGATCAGAAAAATTATCAGAATATCCATTTTTTCAAACTTGAATTAGTGTTATTAGCCAACACCAAAAGGGGATAAGAGGAAATAAAAGTAGAAAGAAGGGAATAAATTAAATTATCCTTAATTGCAAGTGAAATTATTTTGTTATTAAAAAAAAATTCCAACAGGATCTACAGATGATTTTTAGAATTAAGAGAAGACAAAAGAAAAGAGCTTGTGCAGGGGAACTCCTGTTTATAAAACCATTTTTACCAGTTTACTAAGTTTGCAGAATATAAAAATCAACAGGTAAAAATCTATTGCATTTCTGTATACCAACAATACAGAGTTGGACAGGAAGCTTTTCAAACTAAAAAATCTATAAAATACTTAGAAATAAATATAATAAAACTCTGCCAAACCATTACTGACAAAAATATAAAACTGTAACTGAAATTCTGTACATTAAAGAAAGCCTAAATAGAGGTATACAATGCTCATGAACTAAAGGACTCAATGTCATAAAGATGCCAGTTCTATAATTAATGTGTAAATTCAATGCAGTACCAGTAAAACTTCAACAGTTTTTTTATCCTGTGTATGTGTGTGTACAAATTAATATGTTGAGTCTAAAATTTATACTTAGGTTCAAAGATCAAAAAGTTGTTAAGACACTATTCTATTGAGTAAGAAGAAAATAATACTTTGTGGATTTTCCTTACTAAATTTCAAGATTTATTACAAAGTAGAAGAAATTAAAATCAAATACTACTGACATGGATTGAATTAGAGAAATGGAATAAAGAGTTTAGAAACAGACTCATTCATTTGTTACTTATTACCAAAGTGGTATTAGAAATTTGTGGAAGGGACCATTGGGCATCTGTAAGGAGAACAAATGATATTGTGTCTCTATCTAATACCATAAACAACAATCAATTTCAGTTGAATTAATAATCTATATGTGATTGCACAAAAGCTACAATTAGAATACAATCTAGGAAAATATTTTTGATAGCCTCACTACGGAAATATTTCCTAAATAAAATGAACAAACATAAAGGAAATTATTGATAAAATGGACTACACAAAAATTAAGAACTTTTGTTCCTTAAAAGACACCAACAAAAATATTAAATGTGAACAAACACAAAGAAACAAACCAGAAGAAGATATTCCTGGGAGAAGGATTTGTATCCAGAATATGTAAAGAGTTATTTCTTGTTTTTGTTATTTATTTATTTACTTATTTATTTATTTATTGAGACAAGAGTCTCACTCTGTTCACTCCCAGCCTGGAGTGAAGTGGCACAATCTCAGCTCTCTGCAACCTCCACCTCTTGGGTTCAAGTGATTGTCATGTCTCAGCCTCCCAAGTAGCTAGGATTACAGGCGTGTACCACCATGCCTGGCCCAGAATATGTAAAGAGTTCTTATAAAACAATAAGAATAGAGAAATCAGCCAAGTTTTTTTTTCAATCCCTTTAATAGATTTAACTTGTTAACTACATACAAATACTTCCTAAATCTCTACTTCGAAGTCCTGTAACCACATTAATCTTAATAAAGTTGAAGTAAATTTAAAGTTGAAGTAAATTATTTCCTAAACCCAGAGTCATCCAGCTCAAAACTTGCAGTAATGCTTAACATTTAACTTACTTTGCTTTCTATATTCAATTGTTCACTAAATACAGTCAGTTCTTCCTCTGCAAAGTTTCTCACATTTTTGTCCTTTTTAGTCCTATGTTACCATCAACATTCAGAGCCTCATTTTCTTGAACTTGTGATAAAGTTCTAACTGGTCTCCCTGCCTCAAATTTCTCACTTTTACACCTTTCCTGCTTCCTGCTCACAGATCTACATTAATCCATCTTTTGTGTTTTTAGAAAGCACTCTAGGAAAAAATAAAATTAATCCACCTGAACACAATTTAATTTCAAATTAAAACATGTTCAATCATAACCATACAATAAAATATTATTAAATGTAATCTAAGAATGGAGAGTGGCTTTTTGGTTACATAAGTCATGCAACTATATATTACAGAGTTAGCAACCCAACTTGGTGAAGAATATATAAACTCTAATCAGTTAACCATATGAAAAAAATAAAATTATGTGGCTCTATTAGGAACATAATAACATACAACAGTAAAAATTAAAGAACTACAGTTACATAAAGCAACATAGATGAATCCAAAGAACATAGTTTTAAACAAAAAAGCAAGCTATACAAAATGCACGTAATATAGTTCTATTTATATAAAGCACAAACATGTACCACTATGTGGATTGTTTTTTAAGGTGTCAATACTGTTGATTCTTTACAATCTGAAGGCAAGCCATTTATTTAGGTAGAAATTTGAAAATAATTTTACTACATTATGAATTTTCTGGGAGTCAGCCAAAGAGATTTTATCGCACCTTTTTAAGAAATTGGTGAGGTATAAATTAGAAAGGAAGAAAAAGAGAATAAAATGTGAACAGCAGAATGAGAGAAGTATACACATTTTTCTCTGGTGCCAAAATCAATACATTTCAATATTTCAACTTCACCTTTCTTTTACATTTTTTCAGAGTTCAAGTAAGCAATATTTTAGTTTGCCTTACATGCCTTATAAAATACTCAATATATTGACCAGAGGATACAATCATCAATTATATTAATATCAGAATTATTATGTAAAGCAATGAACCATGTTCAAAGACCTGGTTTCTACATACAGTTCCACCATCTTAATGTGTCCTTTATCAAGTCACACAACTTCACTGAGCCTCAGTTTTCCCTTCTGTTAAAACAGAAATTATCATGCCTGCCTCAGAACATCCTCCTGAGAATGAAAATAGTAAACACATATTTTTTTTGTTAAATTCCTGTGTGGTACCCAACATATAACAGGCATTCAACAAATATCAGTTCCCTATGACTATTATTGTGCTACAAGATCATCTGAATCATTTAAACTTAAGAGTGAGGAGGGGCAAAATTGAACCTCAGAAGGCAAGCAGCTGCTTAATTTGCTCCCATCCCATATTTATGAGGTCACCAAATCTGTTGAAAAAATATATATCTATAAGTCTTTTGTGACAAAAAAGAGGTCATGATAATTCTAACTTATGTTTGCTTTTCCCTAGCTACAATGTCACTACGTATTTAATATTCCCACTGGTTTATTTTCCTCTTTATTTTATATAAGTCCTTTGCCAATTTGATGACAACCAATATGTCCTGTTATTTGTTTCCTGTTCTTTTACAGTTTTCTCATGACCCAGATCCCAAATTCCTAATCCTATCCTCCTTTAAGTTGCCTCTGACTGGTGAACATGCAGTCTGTTTTTATGCTTATGAAAATAATTAACCTGTTATTGGTATATTCAATTTCCTACACTGTTGAGGCCCTCCTCCTTCTGTTGTTGCAGCTGTTGAACATGGAGGATTGTCTGCAATTGTCTATGAGGAATCTGGGCATACATTTGAACCCAGAAAACATGTTATGATAACATACCATAATGTATACATTATTCCTAAGGTTAAATGTGCCCCGAATGACTTAACCAGAATGAATCAAGACTTCCTACCTTAATCCATTTTCTCTATCTGTGCATGTGAACTTTTAAGTCTTTTTTTACTTTCAAAGTGTCTAATACAATTATACGCACCAAGCTGATCATCAATAAATCTTGTTGACTGACAGATTCCTTTTAAAGAATGTGACATAGACAATAGGAAGGTCACATTCCCCACCTTTGGAATCTAGGTTAGGCCATGTAACTAGTTTGGCCAATGAAATGTAGGGTGGTGGCATACCTTACTTTCTGGCCTGACCCCTAAAACATACCATGTGGTCTTCCACACTCTTTGCTCGTCAGCTGGTCAAATGGAGGGCACCCAGGGTGGAAATATGGAAGTTTTCCTGGAAAATAGAAGCTCCTGATGGAAGGAACCTGGGTCCCTGATACAACACTGGGAAAGAAAACCCCTAGGAAAGCCACCAGATCTCTTTTGGTTTGTGACATCAGTAAGAAATAAAACATTTCTGTATTAAGCCACTGCAACTTGCAAGCTGTTTCTCACAGTGGCTAATGTTAATTATTCTGTCAAGTATCATGAACTACCTTAGTACCTGACAGTTTACATGTCAGAACCTTACTTATCTTTGGATCTCTCCCTCCCTCAGTAACTAGCATAGCATATAATGAAGAAATATTTAATATAACTTACTGGTTAATTCCTGATTATTTTGGAATTTAAAGTTCCAGTCTGTGTCTTGAAGTTTTTTGCTTTTCAAAGCATTTTGATTACATGAAAATACCCTCAAAAGAGTTATTTCTTTAGTTCTTATTACAAAAGGACTTTATCAGGATTAGTATAAGACCAGAAGAGAAGTGAGAAGTGTTCTGAGAAAGAAGTAGGAGTAGAGGGGAAAAATTTGACTGGCCAAACAAAATCTTGCTTCACAATTTTTCCCTGGACCAGCCCTGAAAAAGAGTGTGTAAGAATAGTCTTTTTACTCCTGAAAGGTATTTTATTACTCTAACAGCTAAAGTAGTAAACTAGTATGATTGAGAAATAGCAGAAGGAAAATGGTATCTTCCCAATGATTCTTTCTCATTTCAGATACTATCCACTGTTCTGAGTTAAAGTATTTAAGAATAATGCACCCCTCCCCAGTAAAGATATCCATGTCCTAATCCCCAGGTTTTTGAATATGATACTTTACCTGCCAAAAGGGACATTGCAGATATGATTGAGTTAAGACCTTTGCAACAGGAAGAAAGGAGAAACTATCGTGAATTATCCAAAGGCCCAATGTAATCATAAGAAAACTTAAATGTGTAAGAGGGAAGGAGAAGAGTCAGAGTTAAAGTGATGTGATATGAGACTTAGAGGGACATTGCTGGTTCTGAAGACGGAAGAGGGAGGTTGGAGACCCTTAGAAACTGGAAAAGACAAGAAAACAGAGGCTTCCTTGGGGCCTCCAAAAAGGAGCATAGCGCTGCCAGCCCCCTGATTTTAGCCTAGTGAGACCCATTTGGATGCCCCGCCTCCAGAACTGTAAGACAATAGATTTGTGTGGGTTTACGCCACAAATTTTGTGGTAATTTGTTACAGCAGCAATAGGGAAGTAATACAATAGTCATTGAAGGTCTCTTTTAAAATGTAAACATAATATTGGGAGAGGGAAGCAAGACTGAAGTAAGAATAAAACCATCATTCAATCACTATATTTGTTTAATCATGTGAGAAAAGGCTTTTGAAATCTGTCTTAAGATGGGCACATTTTCAGTTGTTAGGTCCATCAGGAGAAATTCAAATATGGCATTTCCTCTTCAGTAGACTAAGAAGCCAGGATGCAGTTCCGTAGAGAACGTAAACGCTAGACAAGGACATGGGGTGACTGAGGCGTTGAAATGGAGAAGGATTCTAGGTTTTTATGTTTCTGTTTCCCTGGGAGGTTTTTAAAACACAAATGATAAAAAAGAAGCACAATAGTAAATATCCAGGCTTGTGGGATAATGAAAAAAATCAATAATCTCAAAACAGCTTCATCTCCAGGATGACTTTAATAATTTAGGAAGTCATGGCCTGTCCTAGATATGAATATGTTTCCTGATTTTTGGAAAATACATACAACCTTACATTTCATGCCAAAAAAAGAAGTAGATGGCAAGTAATTATTTCTCGACTAAATATGGTATGCATAGTACATTAGAGGCTAAACTAGAAATAATTTTAAAAAGGTGAATGGATCAATTTTATTTATTTAGAATTTTTAAAATTAGAATTAATGCTAAGAATGAAACCAAATTGTTAACAATGACCGTCTTTAGGTGATGAAGTTTAAGAGTTATAATTTTTTCTTCTTTTTGGTTTTTTATATCTTTTTCTAACCTTATATAATGAATGTGTACTACTTTTAAAATTATTTTGTGATAAGGGCAGTTAACATCAGGTCTACTCTCTCAACAAATGTTTATACCATACATTATTGTTACTACAGGTACAATGATGTATAGCAGATCTCTAGAGCTTATTTATTTTGCTTGACTGAAACTTTATGCTTGTTGACTAGTGACTCCCCACTCTCCCTTCTTCTCAGCCCAACTTAACACTATTCCACTCTTTGATTCTATGAATTTAATTACTTTAGATACCTCATATAAGTGAGATCATGCAGTATTTGTCTTTCTGTCTCTGTCTTATTTAATTAGCATAACGTCCTCCTGATTATTCCATGCTATCACATATTTCAGAATTTCCTTGTTTTGTAAGGCTGAATAATATTTCATCATGCACATATACCACATTTTCTTTATACATTCATCTGTCAATGAACATTTTGATTATTTTCACATCTGGGCTATTGTGAATACTGCTGCAATGAACATGAGAGTGCAAATATCTCTTCAAGATCCTGATTTCAATTATTTTGGATAAATATCCAGATCTAGGAATCCTGGATTATATGGTAGTTTTATTTTTAATTATAAGGGGAATCTCCATACTGTTCTCCATAGCATCACAGCACCTACACCATTTTGCATTCACACTAACCATGTGCAAGGGTTTCAGTTTCTCCATATCCTCCTCAACACTTGTTGTCTTTTGTGAGATTTTTTTTTTAACAATGACCATACTAATGGATATGAGGTGATATCTCCCTGTGGTTTTGATTTGCATTTCTCTGATGATTAGTGATGTTGAACATATTTTCTTATGTGTGTTGTCCATTTCTCTGTGTTCTTTGAATGTGCATTACTCTTAAATTTGATAAATTAGTAGACCTTTAAATATTAAGGTCTTCCTTCACTAATTTTTTTAATAGAGAAAGAGTTTTTATAACGTAGTGAATGTTAACAATTGAAAAGTAAAGTTACATCTTTTTTTAATATACAAAATTTTAGGCCAGGCATGGTGGCACATGCCTGTAGTCCAACCTACTTAAAAGCCTGAGACAAAAGGTTACTTTGAGCCCTGGAATTCAAATCCAGCCTAAGAACATAGAAAGACCCTGTCTCTAAAGAAAAAGAAAATTTAGTTTTCTATGCTCAACAACAAAACTCCAAGAACATTTTTTTTTGTTTTCATAATTATTTTAGTTGATACATAATTGTTCATATTCTTAGGTACAGTGTGATATTTTGATACATGTATACAATGCATAATGATCAAATCAAGGTAATTAGTATATCCATCACTTTACACATTTATGACTTATTTATGTTGGGAACATTCCAAATCCACTCTTCTAGTTATTTGAAAATATATAAAAAATTGTTGCTAACTATAGCAAATCTATCATGCTTCCTCCTATCTACCTGGACTTTTGTATCTGTTAATCAACCTTTGGCTACTCCCCCAAACTCCTGTCCTTCCCCTGCCGCTAGTAACTATTCTACTCTCTACTTCTATGAGATCTACTTTTTTAACTTCCACATATTGGTTACATCTTAATTAATTGTCAAGAGGTAACTATGCCTTGTGTCAGTGACCTGTAAAAGTTCTCTGCAGTAATTATACTCTTAAAAGTACACCTTTGAGGAGGATGCAGAGGAAAGGGAACTCTTATAATACACTGCTAGTGGGAATGTAAATTAGTAAAATCTCTATGGAAAACAGTGTAGGGATTTCTCAAAGAACTAAAGATAGAACTACCATTCAACTCAGCAGTGCCCACCACTCTGTATCTACCCAAAGGAAAAGAAATCAACATGTCAAAAAAGATACTTGGACTCGTTATGTTTACCGCAGCACTATTCACAACCGCAAAGATACAGAATCAAACTAAATGTCCATCAACAAATAGATGGGTGAAAAAAATGTGACACATATATCCCATGGAATTCTATTTAGCCATAAAAAAAACAATGAAATTATGTCTTTTACAGAAATATGGATGGAATTGGAGGTCATTATCTTAAGTAAAACAAGCCAGGCACCAAAACATAAATATCACCAGTTCTTACTCATAAATGGGTGCTAAAAAATGTGTTCATACAAACATGGAGAGTGGAATGATGGATAACGGAGACTCAGAAGGATGAGGGAGTGAGTGGTCAGAGGATGATGAGAAATTGGTTAATGAGTAAAATGTACGTTATTTGGGTGATAAATAAAAGTCCTGACTTGACCAGTATGCAATCTATGCATGTAACAAAATTACACATGTACCCCACAAATTTGTAAAAATAAAAAGGAAAAAAAAATACCTTTGAAAAGGGAGGCCAAGCAAGGAGCCACCTCCTGAGGAGAGTCATTCCAATCTTTTGGGAAATTTGCTCATCTTCCCTAGCAACTAGAGAAATGGAAGATTATTCAAATCTATAGGTAATCTACAAAGGTAAAATCATAATATTATAGAATTTATACTGACAAAAAGAGGTCTGAGCTCAGGGAACTTAAGCTTTATGTGTAGTGTCTTTATTTTTCAGAACAGCAACAGGCAAAGTTTTTCTATGTCAAGCCAGGTAGTGAACATTTTAGGCTTTATAGGTCACAAGACTCTGTTGCAACTACTCTACTCTGCCATTGTAGCTTGAAAGCAGCATAAACATGTAGTTATTATAATGGATTGCAATTTTTGTTTTTCTATGTTAGAATATTGTCCCATTATTTTCTATCCATGGATCACGTGTGAGAGAAAGAATAAGAATGCATGAATATAAATGTGTAAAATCAGTGTGGCCTTGAAAATGGAAGTACGGACAAAAGCAATCTGATGGATTCTAACCTAAGTAAAGTATAGACCAATGAAGGGGAGTCTCAGCCTGGAAGTTAAGAGATTGGGTGCTGGTTCTACCAACAAACTTAAATTTGGGGCTCCTCAGCGTCTTCCTGAATAAACTTAAACCAAAGCATTCTGATTCTACTTTATTTCTCCTGCCAACTATAACAATTGAGCTATCTTATCTCTGGTGGTTAGGTACTGCTACCTACTCTCTACCTTTCTGGGATACCATCATCCCCATTATTTCAATGGCAGCATCTCTCACTATCATCTCTAGCCTCCAGAGAACAGCACCACAGTTATTTCCATGGAGGCTGGAACCCCTCTTACTAATATACTTTTCAATGCCTTAGTAAAGGGAGTAATTGCTAAGCACTCTCTAGTGTTATTTCTCTAAATGGTAATAGCTAAGTAATTTGTCAACTGCCAAAAGGTGTTTCTCCTTTTATTCATTGAACAGGGATAGGGTAGTGCAAGATTTCTTATGATAAAGACACTCCAACATTCCTACCTTCTTAAACCCTTGAATTCTTTCCTCAATATTATGCTCAAAAGCTTTACCATTTCAACTTCATTGAATATAGACCATCACTGAGTTCAGATTTTAGTCAATCAACCAAAAAAACTGTTATAGGTACTTGTAGCTACTCAAGCTAATACATTAAATCCAGACTCCTTATGAATTCTTATCAATACATTTAGCCTAATGCAATATATTTTAACTACCTTCATCTAACAACCAGAAAATCCATCCCCACATAAATTCCACAGGCTTCTGCCAACATATATATTAGCAAAATCTTGCAGTTATTTTGTGTATAGATTATGCCCTCCTACGTCATACCTGGTATTTAATCTGACTCAGGTTATGGAACACCAGGCCACAGGAGATGGTGCTGGTAGATCTTCACAAGACTAAGCATTCCATTGTAAAGCAACTGCCTCATGCAAGTTTATTACAAGATCTTCAAATAAGGGAAAGCCAGTCTTCACAACTACAATAGGAAGAACTGATTCTACTGAAAGGGAGGTTCAGAAAAATTCAGGGGTTCAAGACTCTAAGCTTGGAGTCCACTTGATACCCTATTCCCAGTCTCACTCCTTCCCAATCAATGTCCTAAATTCAAGTAACAGATTGTCAAGTCTGTAAGGTCGATTTGTAATTCTGCAGCCTACACAATTAAGTCCTGGACTGACCTGCAAAGTCATTTCAGTGGTTACAAAAAGTAAAACGTTCTGGCATGGCTGCTATAGAAACACTGTGGCTCTCCATCAATGTCTTTAGTTGAGAGTTTAAAGACCTGAACTTGTCACCTTTTCTCTGTAAGCTTTCCAGTGCAGTTAAAAGCAGTTACCTAACTTCTAGTTTTTGTGGTTTTCATTACTACCAAAAAGATATGACTATGCCACTTGGTCCCTAAGGCATTTGCTTCAGTAAACACTTTATCACAGTCAGACACAAGAGATCATTTCATTAATTATGATATCAATATAAGTTATGGATTTACCTGAACTTGTCACCTTTCTCTGTAAGCTCTCCAGTGCAGTTAAAAGCAGTTACCCTAACTTCTATTTTTGTGGTTTTCATTACTACCAAAAAGATATGACTCTGCCACTTGGTCTCTAAGGCATTTGCTTCAGTAAACACTTCATCACAATCAGCCACAAGAGATCATTTCATTAATTATGACATCAACATATGTCATGGATTATTAATAATTCATTTTTTATTAGCAAAGGGTTGAACAGTACATTTAATGCTAAGAACATAACTGAACCAATTCTAGAATCCCATCTGTTGATTTGCTTTCTGGGACCACCCTCATTACTGTGCATTAGGACCTGTCAAGAAAACAAGCACTGTAGTATTTCAACAGAGGGGATTAAATACAAGGAACTGGTTATACAGGTATTGGTGGCCTGAAAAAGCAAAATAGAAACAGGAGGTAACCCAGAGATAAGTACAGCTAACATCCCTTAGGCCAGGAGAGAAAAGAAGAGTTTAGATTATCAGAACCTAGAAGTTCCTAAAAGGTGGGACCTGGCTACTCCAGGTACTCCTGAGAAAACAAATGAGGCTAATTATGCAAGTACCAAAAGCAGCAGCAGCCTGAAACAAAAAGCGGTTGCTAGGATCTCACTGAGGAGAATAACAAGCAAACAGGATGAAAATCCCTTCTCTCCTCTGCCTAACTTCCAATCTTCCTGTAGGGGCCAGCTACTGGCTGACCCTAACAGAAAAAGAATGCTGGGAAATGTAGTTTGCAGAGTCCAAACTACATCATTACACTGCAGAGTAGAGAAGATTTGGAGTGAAATGGTAATAGCTAAGTATTGGGTCCACTGCCAAAAGATGTTTCTCCTATTATTCATTGGCCAGAAGTAAGTAACTTGGCCACATCCTACCTGCTAAGAAAAATGAAGAGTGTTATCTAAACTCTGGGCATTCTGTGTCCTTCTACAAAGAATGGGGAAATGAATGTTGGGGACAACTTGCTGTTTCTGTCACAAAAGAAAACCCATGGCTGACAGGCAAGTTTTGTTCCTGATTATATCAGACAGAAGAACTAGGTTATTAGAAATTGTTAAAATCATTCACTTTCTTACCTAAATATAAGTTATTATTTCTACCCATTGTGACTCTGATTTTTTTAAGGTAGGCCTCTAGTTATTCCACCCCAGACTGTACGCCAAAGACTTGAATCATTGCCTGGTAAACAACAGCGCCTAGATTTTATGCATAAATCAAATGTTAAGTCATACCCAAATGGTTAGACTCAGATTGTGAGGCTGAGATAAAACTTTATCACACAAGAAAAACACTTATATTATTTCTATTTAAAATATTCGCACTAAATTGACAATATAAACTGGAACTCTCAGATATGGCTGCTAGAAGTGTAAAATAGTACAATTATTGAAAGAAACCAACAGTTTGTTATGAAGTTAAACATACACAGCAATTTCTCTCCTAGGTAATTACCCAAATGAAATGGAAGCATATATCTACAAAGAGACTGTTACAAGAATGTATAGGGACACTGTATTCATAATAGCCAATATCTTAAACCAAATGTTCATCAAGAGAAGAATGAACATATTATTACTCAGCAAAAAAAATGTATGCACTCCCAGTGTGTGCTACGTTATTCAACATTATATTGAACAACAACACACATACACAACAACAAAACACACTCACACGAGACTGCACATTGTGTGATTCCATTCAAGGACAAGAAATGATAATAAAAATCAAAATAGTTTTTTAGGGGACATGGCTTAGAGATATAGCAAACATTTAACAGACTTATAGATTTGCATACTTAAGGTCTGTGTTTTTCACAAAATGTAAATATAAATTCTACTTCAATTAAAAAAATTAATGACATCTTAAACATCAGAAAATTAACAAACATCTTTGAGAGATTAAAAATACAATTTTAATTTTTTTGCTGCATTATATGGTTCTACATACTTCATTTTTTTTACATAGTAAATGTTTTACTCTTATAATTAAAAATATATAATAAAGCTTTCCAGGGGAAAAACAGATGATTTACAAGTTTTCTGCTGCAATAATATCTTAATGACAATAATTCTTATAAATTATCTAAAATATCATTTTTACTTATAAATTATCTGAACAAGATCTGGGAAAAAAATACAGGCTCATAGGCACATTCTTAAAAATGTACTTTCTTAGGCATATAACGATGTCTTTATGTTTCCACCAGGTAGAAAAGCCAACAGACCAACCCCCATTTACCTGATAGATTTGTCACAACTGGAAGTCTGGTCCTGTGCCTTATAAACTCAGGGACCTGACTGGTCATCATGCCGAGAGAACAGCCATCTCCCGGAGAGACTCATATTAACCAACTCAAAAGACTGAAGCATGAAAACCTGAATGCCAACTTAGTATTATAGAATTTTTTTAATCGCATTTTCGCCACCTAGGTTCTGTTGGCTCTGTTAGAGAAGGGGTGAGCATAGGTCCGTTGGCTTTCTTGGGGTTGGGAGTAGAAAGATATGAGAACTCTAGCTCTGTGGGTAAAAGAAAAAAAAACTGAGAGAGGATCTTCTAAAATCTAAAATCAAGGAATCATAATAACAATTGCTAACACATAGAGTATTTACTATGTGTCAGACACTGTTTATCAGAAATCCTGTGTCCTTCACTGGTATGGTATGAATGTGGTTTGTCCCCTCCAAAACTCATTTGGAAATTTGGTCACTAATGTAACAGCATTAAGAGGTGGTATAACCTTTAAGAGTTTTCTGGGTCATGGAGGCTCCACCCTCATTAATGTCATTCTAGTGGGAGTAAGTTAGTTCTAGGGGCAGGGGGCATGTTATTACGAGAGCGGGTTGTCATAAAAGTGAGTTTGGCTTCCTCAGCCTTCTCTTGTTTCCTCTCTTGACAGAGGATACCTTTCTCCACGTACTGAAGCAGCTCAAGGCCCTTGCCAGATCTCAGCACCATGCTCTTGAACCTCCCAGCCTCCAGAACTGTGAGCCAAATAAAATTATTTTCTTTATAAATTACCCAGCCTCAGTAATTCTGTTACAGAAACAGAAAATGGACTGAGGCACATACTTATTAATACTAACTGTAGGACAGGGCGAGTCCCCATATGTCACAGAACATTAGCTGTAAAATGACAATCATAAAGTTATAGACTCTATGACTCAGGGAGTCAATATGAGGATGAAATATGAAAATATAGCAAACATTTGGACCTGCATGACACATGGTCAGCACAAAAAAAATTATCATTCTGAAAATAAGTCATCCAGATACATTTTATCTGGCCAGGTTAATTTTTTCTCTAAATCCCCACCTCTTTCACATATGATAAACTCCCCTAACCCCCACAGATTCCCCACATTTCTCTTGGAGTCTTACCCTCAGAAGAAGGGATGGCAAGAGGGAGGGGCCCTCTTGGGGGCACAGTAGCATTGATGCTACAGCGAAAATTATGACAGGAAATCATGATATCAGAAAACAACTCAAATAATGGACAATATTTGACAAAGAAAAGACTTAAGTAAAGTGTGTATAATATTAACCTGTAAGATTTGATTTTGTCTATATGGCTATGGAAGATAAGTTAAATTCTAGTTCAATGAACATGTATTGAATATTTCCTTAGTGCTGATATCTATGCCAGGGACTTGTATATATGTCTTCATTTGATTAATTTAATTCTCATTTAATGTTATTCTTACTGTAATATTATGAAGTAGGTTTTACTGTCCCTGTTTTACAAACGAGGAAACTAATGTCCAATGGAAGTAGAGTATTTTGCCCAAGATTAAGTAACTATTAGGGAGGGAAATCAGGATTCAAAACCAGTTATTCCAGGCCCCACATTCAGTGTTTGTTCTGTAACTCCCTCCAAGAGGGAAAGACACAAAAAGGCATATTTGAGAGTTTATAATACATACACACACACACACACACACACACACACACACAATCATTAGAACTTGACTGAGAATGGCATGGGCAGTCATGGGATGTAGTTTGTTCTCCTGATTGTCTCCTGATAATCATTTAATCTTTTGAATATTTCACTTATTTTTTGAATTGCTTATCATGTCCATTTTGTAGGTTCTCTTTTGGGGGTTGTTCAGCTCTTTCAGTGTTTTTTTGTAAAGAGCTGTTTTATTAAGATTATTATCTGGATATTAACTCTTAGTTAATTATATATATATATGGCTAATATTTTCCAATATTAGCCCCAATATTGTAGGTAATCAAACAAAAGCTAAATGACTACTTAACAAGAATATTATAGATGGGGTTTCAATGTCAGATAACACAATAAGTGACAGATATCTTGAGTTTCTTCCAACTCTGAAACCCTTATGTCTATAACTTTAAATACACAAGTAGATACCGCAGACCCACTCAATTTATTACACAAGTAGAAAGTTAAATATTTTCTACACAAGTAGAAAGTTAAATAACACAACTAGTCAGCAGACAAGTAAGAACCAAATATGCCAATGACATAGGAATTTTTAAAAGGATAAAGTTCCATGGACAGCGTGCTCCAGAAATGACTCCCTGAGATACCTCGAGGAATGCAAAGCATGACTTGGATTTGGACAGAGAACTTCAGGGGAGAACAGCATGATCAGAGGCACAGAGGCAAGTAGGCATGTTTGGGAGACAGTGATAATATCAGCTGATCTTGAGTAGAAAGATTCTATACAGATAAGACTGAGTGATACGAATAGAAAAATAGGAATGGTTAGAGGGTTCTGGGAGCCTTTTTTTTTTTAATAATGGAGAGTGTTTGGAATACTTTTTTCAAGGGAACACATGAATAATATTTTAAAATTTTAAGAGAACAAAACAAGACAGCAAGACTAAAGGTTAGTAGCAAAACAGAGGATTAGAAAGAAAGAGACAAGAAGAATTCACCACAACCCTTACACCAATAAGAACTTTAAATGGATAAATAGCAAAAACTGTGATCATACCAAAAGAAAATCCAGGTAAATTATTTCATCAGCTTGAGGTAAATGATTTTCTAAGCATAATTCCAAAGTAAGAAATAAATAAAAATACAGGCAGATTTGACTAAATAAAACTTAAAATTTCTGGTTTGTTAAGTACAACCTGAATAAAGTTAAAGGACAACTAAAAAACTGGAGAAAATATGAGCCATATATATATATAATTAACTAAGAGTTAATATCCAGATAATAATCTTAATAAAACAGCTCTTTACAAAAAAACACTGAAAGAGCTGAACAACCCCCAAAAGAGAACCTACAAAATGGACATGATAGGCAATTCAAAAAATAAGTGAAATATTCAAAAGATTAAATGATAATCAGGAGGAAGAGGCACTTCTGTAAACCAACAGTGAACATAAAACTTTGTTAATTGAGCAATAAGTGTCGAATCAAAGGTGTTCATTTTCAGCTCAATAATTCTACTTCTAATAATGTAGCCTGAGGAAATTATCAGGCAAGTGTATATGTATAAAATGTTCATTGTGGTGTTGTGTATAGTAGTAAAAAATAGATATAAGCTTAATATCCTGTTATATAAAAATATATGAGTTAAATGCACTATGGCACATACATTTATTTGGATTCTATGAAAACATTCAAAATATTTTATAGCACTAAATGTATTAACATGAAAATATTTCCATAACCAACAAGATAACTAACAACACGTTAACAAGGGAAGATTACCAAATAGCACATATAGCATAATAACATTTTTTGAAAATATATTTTCAAGAACAGATATAGAGTATCTGGAAGACTATAATATATACTGAGATACCAAAGAAGGTGCGATTACTGATCATTTTTTACTCTCTACTTTAGACTTCCTCAAATATGTGAAATTTTATATGTCAATGTATTCTTGAATATTTATTTTACAAAAAGACAATAAGGCCATTTTACTTCAGAGCTAGAGAAAGAATTAGCCTGATTAACAACTGGGTATGGGTGACAAGAAAGACAGCAGAGTGAATAATAGTACTGAAGTTTGACCCAGAATTAATGGGAGAATAACCGAAGAAAGAATCATAGCAAGGGAATCATTTTAGAATTGAGAAACTGAGTTTCATATTAATATTTGTGTTTGAGGTGATGTGAAAGTCCAGAAGAAATATCTAGAGAGCACTCTTTCTTCACTTTGCAGCCAACAACAAAATGATGAGTGTTGGAATCAAAGAGGTTTCAGCCTTCTGCGTGTTGGGTCCTAGCCTGAGCTGGTTTGAGGCGAAGTAAGGACTAGGATGCGGCAAGTTAGGTGTTTACCTCAGGTGAGAAATTCAAGGGGCCAAAAATTGTAGCTGTCAAGATAAATGATACTTTTGTGCAATATTTTAGAAAATAAAAATTAAGACAAAAAAATCCATGATAAAATATCAAAAGCTTAATTAAGGACAGGACCTGTATTATTAATTTTTTATTACTTTTCATCCATCCTTTAATACGCTCAGCATGAAACCACTATTAATCCTGTTTTTATTTGAAATTTTAATATTTTGATATCTTGTTTGGCATGGATTTTTTGCATTAATTTTTTTGACATGTTGCATTAAAATATTATTTTTCCTGATTTCTGAGAAGGTTTTTTTGGTGCCCCTTAAAATTTTGCCTGAAGCAAATGCCTCTAGAGTCAGAGCTGTTTAAGATAAATGGAGATAACATCACCCAGGTGTGCTAATTTGCTAACCCAGGGCTGCTGTAACAAAGTACCACAAACTGGATTATTTAAATAACTGCAATTCATTGTTATATGTTAGAAGTTTAAGATTCAAGTATGTGTCAGCCAGGTTGTTTCCTTCTGACAGCTGTGATCAAAAATCTGTTGCGGCCGAGCTCGGTGGCTCATGCCTGTAATCCCAGCACTTTGGGAGGCCAAGATGGGCAGATCACGAGGTCAGGAGTTTGAGACCAGCCTGACCAACATGGTGAAACCCCGTCTCTACTAAAAATACAAAAATTCGCTGGGCATGGTGGTGGGTGCCTGTAATCCCAGCTACTCAGGAGGCTGAGGCAGGAGAATTATTGGAGCCTGGGAGGCAGAGGTTGCAGTGAGTCAAGATTGTGCCATTGCACTCCAGCCTGGGTGACCGCAAGACTTCATCTCAAAAAAAAAATCTGTTCCATGTCTCTCTCTTATCCTTCCCCTATGTGTATCTGTCTCCAAATTTTCCCTTTTATAAGGACACAGGCCATACTGGACTAGGGGCCCACCCTACTCCAATATGATCTCATCTTAATTTAAATCATTAAATCTGTAATCGCTCTATTTTCAAATTAAGTCATATTTGAGGGCACTAGGCATTGAGATTTCAACGTATGAATTTGAAGAGGGAAGACACAACTCAACCCATAACATCATGTTTAGTAGAAGTTCGAACACAGTTAATCCTAGAATCTCTATCCTGGACTTAGTAGTGAGCAAGGTTGACCTATGATCTCTGGCCTCCTTTTGACTACATTTAATTCTATATCCAGAAATGGGTATTTTATAGACTGGGATAGTCATTCACCTGAGTACCGCCTACTCACCAGTCCATTATTTCTGACTTATAACAGTCTCTGGAAGGGAAGGAAGCAAAGAAGAGTCAAGGAGAAGTCAGGGAGCAAAACATACCTTGGGAGTATGGGAAATCCTAGGCCATGTCCCCAGACTATCTACTAATTACACACACGTCTTCCACTCCCTATTACTCATATCCAGTCTTTAGGAAAAGAGTGGAAGCATCTATAACTCAGATTTTCACTTTCAACTTACATTGCTAAAATAACGATGGCCAGTATTAATCTCACCTTTACAACATGATTTCATTTATTCTTTGCAACAACTCTAGAAAGCAATATAGATGTGGAAACTGAGGCCTGGAGTTCACACAGTTAGTAAGTAACAAACCCAGGGCTTACACCCCTATTTTATCTGATTCATAACTTAGGCTCTGGAAGTGAAGAAAGCAAAGAAAAGACACTTGAAGCTCCACACTGCATGATGGGTATAAATCTTAGGCTCATTTCTAGGGCTTTGTCACACAAGGGTAGGCTGATGAATACACAGAAAAGGACCCTCAAACAAACCTCATGTCTACCCTTTTCTGCCTTTTACAAAGATTACCCATGTGTTAACCTCTCTTCCTTCTACAATTACCTAGAGTATAAATTTGGAGCCCTTTGTAGAGCACTCCTGCAGAGTTCAGTAACTTTCTAACAGACATGCTATAACATAGATGCTCTTAATAGAAAAACCAGTATGTGTCCCCTGGACAGTATGAACACAGTTTTCTTAAAGGTCAAGGGAGAAAGCTCCGGCCATAATCTCGCCCAAACTATATTTGAGCACTAGAGGATTCACTGTGGGCCAACAATTACTATGGAACTCATTGCTTATTTTTTCCAGAGATATGGCTTCTCTTCTCTTTTCTCATCAATATCTTTGTGCAGATGGTTGTTCTAAAAGAGTTTGCAAGGATAATATATAAATGTGCAAAAGTCACAAATGCTTTTCATGCTGGTATAATTTAATGCTTTAATGAAACCACTTAGCAATGTGTGGTAAGTAGCAGGACTTGTATCTCTATAACCTGTGATAATTAATTCAAGGGGTAAACAACTAGATCATTGAATAATGTTGTCCTGAGGCTGAGCAAAATGGAAAAAGAGGAACAAGAAAAAAATGGAAAGCCTGAGAGATCTCAAACCATGTTATGATTATCAGTCACTTTTTGAGGGAACTTGCAGGAAGAAACAGCAACAAAATTTAGAAGAAATAAAAAATAGGCCATCTCCTTGTTATTTATTTGTTGCCATCTTTTCATGACCACATGAAATTAGACATAGCAGCCCTCAGAAAAACTTGGTCTATGTACTGAGAAATATCCTGTGCTTACTCAATTACCTGTACCACTCTGGATTGTTTGGGCTTTGTCATCACTGAAGTCTCAATGTTGTCATCCTTCAAATCATTATTTCCAAATTTTCTAGAAAACATTTTTCTGGTATTTTCAGGATAGGAGAATGAATTGACTCCACCCTAAAGTACTCTTCTTTCCGGTCAGTGTCACCTCCTTAAAGAGGTTTACAGTAGTTGCTCGCCATTTCCCTCATGTGTTCATCTCCCAATCTAATTTTGGTCAAAGCTAGAGAATGCTATGTCATACATTTATGTCATTTTATCACTGTCTGCAGTGATTTTCCAGTTCCTGTCAGACTCTTTGACTCTAACATTCCAGAGATGCACAATCTGTCTTTTAAACCTTTTAGCCAAATATAAATTGAGTCATTCTGGAGCTTAGAGCTCCAACATAGAACCAAAAATTAAGCATAAAAATATGTCTTTGATGTAGAATTGTATTCCTGTTCCCTATGTACTGTGCTCATCTCTGGTCATTACACTGCATTATAGCTGATGGGATACCTGTAATCAGACCCAAGAAATATCCTCTTTCTTGGAACAGTAGATCCATCCTTAGACTATATTCTCTAGGCTCTTTGTTTCATACAAGAAGAGCCATGTAACTCAATCTACTCCTGTTTCCTGTAATTTTCACCCTTTACCACCTTCCGTCTAACATAAAAGAGATATAATTTTCCATTTCCAAAGTGGAAACTACTCAATAAGAGTACAAGTACACGGGCTCTGAAAAAATTTTTAAAAATACACTTGATACAGTAAAATGGAATCTTACATGAAATAAAAGAATTTACCATAGAGCTTTGATTATTATTCAGCTTACAAAGTTACATTTACAAATAAATATTCGGTTATTAATGGAAGGAATGTATCTATAATTATGGGAGCGAGGTTCTGAAATCTTCATACTCTGCCCCATCAGCAGCAAGCAAAATACTTAGTGACTTATAAATCATTAACATTAATAATAGGTTTTTCATGGAACAAAATTCTGTACTCTTTCTTCCTATTTTGAAAGAGAAATGCTACCTTATTATATAATGACTAAGCACCACTTTTCTTAAAAAAACACAGCAAATATCTTGCTGAAATAATGGAACTTTTCCCAAACAGAGAATGAACATATGCCTATCAGAACCACTATCAGAACCATCTATCTATTTCTTAGTATTCAGGTACTTCCAGAGTCTTCTGGAATATAAGATAAAAATACACAAGAATCTGCCAGGTAGAACATTTGAAATTGTTATACAACCCAGTCTACTGGCATCCTGGAAATAAGTAATGAGGTGCCTCAAATCTAGCCCGAAGGCAAACATTCTAGAAAAGGTTCATTTATAGGTTAAAAATCTGCCCACATTTCATTATTACCTCAAAGTTTAACACTACCCTCATTGCCCTTCCACAGTAACCACTGGGATATAAAAAGTTCAGAGGAAAAAAAATCAAGTAATGTGGTGTTCATCTGCAATTCTGAGATACTGTCCTGATTGACACGTGTCAACCAGTGACTTCATCTTCTTTCTGAGGTGTTCTGGCCTCTCATGGACTCTTAGCCATTAGTGCTGGAAAAGGCCCCCAGATAGATCAAAACGCTACTGACATCATGTCAACAGGGATATTATTTAGATCTATATGTTGTTTTCCCAAGCTCTAGTTAAAAAGTAAAAATTAAAATATCTATAAAGAAATATCAAAATTATATAAAAGAATACAGAAAGACAAAAGGGAGAGGAACACAGACCAAGGTAGATTCAAAATATCCTTTATCTTCAGACTTCTGTTGCTTAAACTGAGTTCTAGCATTTCTACCTTTAAAAATCTGTTTTAAAACTTAATCCAGATATACAAAAACAAAACACATCTGCCCTTCTACCCACCTGATGCCAACCCCTTTTCTCTTCTCCCCAAGGGAAGAAGCAGCCTTTGGGGTGGGGTGGAGGGTGCAGGACCTGGAGCAACTTATACTGTGTGCCCCCTTCTCTGCTCCACCAGTCACATTAATCTAGTGCTATTCCAGCGTTTTCATGTTATGAAGAACACAGGCAGCCTTGATGAAGAAGAATTTCTGAAACAGCTATAACCTGAGCCAGGGAAGCCAGTGCAGAGAAGAGAAGGAGAACCAGTTCCTCCAGTTGAGCTCTTTGGATGAGGATAAGAATGCACGTTAGGGAATGAATGTCCTCTTCCCCAAGGAAGAGGAAATGCTAACCAGATTGGTAAGGCTCAAAATACTCCTTTGTCCACACTTAAAAGTGCAAGAATTGACTATGCATTTAAAGTGCAATATCTGCACACATATTCTCTCTTGGTCTTCTTTCTTGTGGCTGAATGTGTAAATCAACCTGGAATTGCCACCAAGGAAAGGCAGGGTCTTCCTGGTCTTAGGAAGCTGGTCATTGTCCTTACTACTGTAACTTGTGGCTACCCAGAGAGTGCCCAGAGTGAGAAATACTGATCTAGGATATGTGGATCTGATAAATCGCCCTGGGCTAACTGCCCCTTCTCTTCTCCTCTCCTCTTGAAAGATGAACTGTAATTCAAGGAGGCAGCTAAGGGATGAGGCAAAAATTGATTCTGCTGGCAAATCAGACTTCAGTCTTATATATGAACGTTCAGTCCATAAAAGTGCATTCTTATCCTCATCCGAAAAGCTCAGCTGGAGGAATTACTTCTCCTTTGATTCCCTGCACCATCCTCAGGTTATAGCCATTGCAGAAACTCTTCTTCATCAAAACTGCCTGTGTTTTTCATAACCTAATAGCACTAGATTAACAGGACCGCTGGAGCAGAGAAGGGGGCACACAGTTTAAATTGCCCCAGGTCCTGCACACTCCACCCCACCCCAAAGGCTGCCCACTTCCTAGAACTAGTTAGAAAAAGTTCAGTCAATAATGCATTAGCTATCCTTTTGAAATTCTTCATAGGTCAGCAGGCATGGGTCCTGCTGAACTTTACACTTGATAAGTTAACCAATTCTTGATTTTATTTCAAAAGTCGGAGGAATAAGGAAACGACTACTTTTTTTTCCCGGAAAGTCATTTAAAAATTTGTGCCTCACATGTAATAATATAACTTACAGTAATTCTGAAGCTAAAGAAAGGAGAGCAAGGTTTTCTCCCTAAATTTCATCCTACTAATCTTTGAAAATCCTCAGGTATTAATCTTAATTAACAGTATCAGTAATATCTCCCAGCCAGGCACTGTGGCTCATGACTGTAATTCCAGCAATTTGGGAAGCCCGGGAAGGCAGGCAGATTGCTTGAGCCCAGGAGTTCGAAACTAGCCTGGATAACATAGGAAAAGGTCCCAAAAATAAATAAATAAATAAATAGAATAAAATAAAGAATATATCTCCTTCTCACAAGCAGTAACCAAGGAAGAAGTCACAGAAACGAAGGAATTCTAAGATACAAGTATCAAGATATTCACTACCACATTTCAGAAATGGCAAACACCTGGAATCAACCAAAATATCCATATTGACAAAGAAAACTATTTTTAAAACCTTGGTGAATCTGTGGCATTCTTGGGGGGAATATCTTCATGATACATACTGAACACTTTTTATTTAAACAAAAAAGATGGCTCTCTTGCTCCTGTTCCTACCATATGAGACATGCTTGCTCCCCCATCACCTTCTGCCATGATAAGTTTCCTGAGGTCGCCCCTGCAGCCAAGCAGATGCCAGCATCATGCTTCCTGCAAAGCCTGCAGAACAGGCCTGGGTCCTGTTTACCATCTGGTCTCCCAATTATCTCATGAGGTTTCTAGGACAGACCTCCACTGCTCCAGTGCATACTTGTAGAATGGTAGAATGTTGAATGTGGACAGGCCCAGGAAATCTTCTATTCTCTTCTCCAGTTTCCAAGAGGGGAATACAAGGCATCAAGAAGGAACTGGTTCAAAGTTATTGAGATGGTTCTTAGTGGCTACGTAACTCACTTTGATACTCCTATAGCCCCTACACCAGAACACAGCATTTAAAACTAGATGATATAGTCAATCTTGAGATATTCCTTTCCTTGTGCAGAGAAGTCAACTTGAGGAGTTTAATGTATATCTCTATTCAACTTATGAGCATTTCTTTTTCATAAGAACAAGATTCTGCAGCATTTCTTTGCTGACACAAGGTCTGATTTAGATTTTGTGTACTTCCGTCCCCACTGACACTACAAGGAAGAGTCCCTAGGGATCATCCTTATAGCTGTCACATTGGCATCTGCTGACCTTAGGTTTTTCTTTCAGAAAACTCTGAGTTAACTTGTTTACATTCTTTCAATCTTAACGTTTTCTCTTTTTAGTATTGAATGTCCTATCATCTATATGCATTTTTGTGAGCATATTATTAACATAGCAATAACCACGAAAGACCTGAACAAGCCCAGTCAGCAGCTATGTTACATAGTAATTCAGGTTAGTGCTTTAAATGTTAATAGTAATTCATGTTAGTACTGTGTCCATTTAAATGGAATTGATATAGTTGTGGCTTAACTCTGTATTATTCTGGTGCTCAGCTCCACAAAAACTTTCCCCTTGAAATTAATTATAAAAAGTTTTCACAATACGAGAAATAATTATATGAAGTATAATTGCAGTGTGGAAAGGCAGAAAGAGTTCATCTTCTATTCATCCTGAGTTTCTGTCAATTGTCTCCTGTGAGGCCACCAGTCAGCCCAGTGATCTTGATTAAACGCTTGATTCTCAAGCCCCAAGAGTGGCCGATCACATGAGAACACATGCTTTGGATTCTAAACAAACCATGCAGTAATTCTGGGAGAGTTTTAGAAACATTTCTGCATTGTAGACTGCTTCAATCACTTAACCGCCCCCCCACCCCATTTTTGTTTGTTTTAAATGTTTCTTCTTATTATTTATTTAAATTTACAAATTAAAATGATAATATTTATGATATAGAGCATGATGTTTTGAAATATGTATACATTGTGAAACGGCTAAATCAAGCTAATTCACATATGTATTACCTCATATACTTATTAATTGGTGGTGAGAATATTTAAGATCTACTCTTACTAACTTTCAAGTGTATAATAAAGTGTTATTAACTATGTCACCACGTTGAATAGCAGCCTCTTCAACAAAAGGTGTCATAAAACTTTTTTTCTCAGTTTTTCAGCACTATTTGTTGTGTGTTTGTGTGTGTGTTCCCATAAAGGTATATTCATTCATTCAACAGACATGTACTATTATCTCTCATGCCCCAGGCACTGTTCTCTTCTAGATACTATGGAAACAGAAGAGAAAAAGACAAAGTCCCTTTTCTCATGGAGTTTACTTATGAGTGGAGGAGAAAGACAGTAACAAGTAAATGGATAAATAAGATACTTTCATGTAGTTATCAATGCTATAAAGAAAATAGAACAGACTAACAGACAAATCACATAGCTAAGGTGAGCTAAGACCAGAAAGCCAGATTCAGTCAGGAAGAGCCTTTCAGGCAGATAAATGATCTGATTAAGACCCTCAGACAGCACAAAGTCAAGGGAGATAACAGACAAGGAAGGAGTAAGGCAGAGCCAGATGAAGAAGGGTCTTGTGAAGCTGGGGTTCAGGGGAAGGTGACCCAGAATGACTTACATATATTTTAACAATGCATAAACATTCTCATGCTGGTCCTTTAGGATGCATTAGAAACATCTAAATATTGAGGGGAAAACTTTATCTTTATTTTAAAAAAATTATGTGCATATTATTTTTGAATGTTTAATGAAAAGTAAGCTAAGAATAGAAGGTGGCAAACTAATCTTAAGAATTTCTGTGTGTTTCCTTATTGTTTAATGTGCAATACTTTTTTTCTGAGCATACCTGTAATGTTATCCTCACCAGAGTCTGGACAAGAATAGAGTCATATTAACATCAACTAACATCTGCAAGCTTTTAAACTCCCCATCAATTCAGGCAGAGGTTATTTTTTTTAAGTGTTTTCCTCTCTTCCAGCCCAATTTGAACCAATTATTTAAACTCCCTGCACCCTAGCTTGGGTTTCGTTAAAGGAGAATAATATCTATCATGGAGGTAATGAGTTAATGCACTTGTTCTCAAACAGGTATATATTGAAACCACACAGAACGTTAATAAAGGACAGAGAGGCTCAGAGAAATAGAATAAGACTCAGCCCTCTCAATAAGTGTCAGTGTATGTTACTGTGTCACATAGATAGAGTGAGCTAAGACCGGAAAGCCAGATTCAGTCTGGGAAGAGTCTTTCAGGCAGAGAAGTTATCTGATTAAGACCCTCAGACAGCACAAAGCCAAGGGAGATGACAGAGATCCTGCCATGGGACAGTGACGTATTGGTGTCCAAACCTGCCCACGCTGTTGGCAGTGTCTCCCAACATCACTGGCTCACTCAGTGTGCCCAAAAGTAAGGGCTAGGCTCTGGGATGGCAGCCATTGTGCCTACTATGACAAACCCATCACAGTTCCTGTGTCCCAGCCAGATTGACAGGACCATACTAAGGCTCTGGCTCTTCCCTCCAGCTCAGAAGAAGAGTTGCATGGGATCTGGGTCCCCCAGTGCAGCAACCAGGCAAATACAACTCACAAGTTAGGAGATTACATCTTGTGAGAGATGAGATACAGCAAAAACCAACAGATAAATTCCTTGCCATTCTGGTTCCATTCCCTACTCTTCTGCCCACATCCTCAGCCCCAACCACACCTTCACACCAGATTGAGGGTTCTGTGAATCAGTCTCTTAAGTCATCTTCCAGGTTCCCAAATTCATGCCAAGCCAAAGTGCACTGTTAAAACTGGTTATGAAATATAGCAGACAAGGAGCATACCCTACACCCATGCACTCCAAAAAATACAAAAGGCTGTGGAACAGAGCTCACAAGACAGATTTCCTAGAAAACAGAAATAGGGTCTGCTAGGTTGGCAGCAACTTCCTTGTTTTTACACAACAGAGAGTCCTTGCCACTCCTGCCCATCAGGGCTGGATATTTGCTGTGAACAAGTGACAGCTGGATATTTTTTACTCTGTCCCTTTCCAAATGGAAGCTTATTCTGCAGCAGTTTTTCCTGCTTTTTAATCATTGCATTTGATTGTGTTGGGAACCAGTAACTTGCATTTCAGTTTACATGTCATCTGACCCTAGGGAAAACACATAAAGACCTAATGGAAAGGAATGAACAAAGATCCTGAACTTTAAGAAGAAAGTAAGAGAACTGTATAAATAGAAAGAAAAAGGTGACATTGGGTGCCAAAGAGGTGGACTATGAAAATTCGCTTTACTAGCATAATACAACTGTACTCTAGTTTCTTTATCTCTGCTTGCAATAGCTGCTATACCTTAATTTTTTTTTAATATCTGCCAGTCTTGGAGGTACAAAGCAATATGACAATGTTAATTTAGTTTTCATTTTTATGACTACTAGACTCTTTTTAATATATTTATTGGTTATTTGGATTTGCTCTTTTGTGAACTGCATATTCATATCTTGTGTTTATTTTTCCACCAAGTTGTTAGGGTTTTTTGGTCAACTTCAAAGCACCCTGTGTATATTAATTAGCGTTATAAGCCCTTACTAGGTCCATCATCTGCTTTGCAAATATTTGTTCCAAATCTAATAATTGTCAGTGAGCATTGCTTACAGTTTCTTTTGCCATACCCAATTTTTAGAATTTATATTATCAGATATATTAATTTTTTAAAATAGCTTCTAGGATTCTTTAAATTAAGGCTTTTCTTTCCCCAGGATTGTCTCCTAGAATTTTTCTTACATGTCTTATTTTGTTTAATCCTAATAAACTAATCTATAAGCTACTTGTTGTCTCCTTTTTACAGATAAGGAAACTGAGGTCTACAGAGGCAAAAATAACTGCTTCAGTGTCACATAGGTTGTAAGTAGAGGAACTGGACTACAAATCCAGATCTGTCGGCCTCCGAAGCCAGACTCCTTCACTTCTATAGAGCAGTGATTCTCGAAGTGTGGTCCCCACACCAGCAGCATCAGCATCACCTAGGAACTTTTTAGAAATACAAATGCAGTCCCACCCAAACATACTGAATCAAAAACTTTGAGGGTGAGGCCCAGGAATCTGTTTTAACAAATCCTCCTCACTAGGATTCTGATATCTGCTCAAGATTGAGAACCACTGCTCTATACCACACTACCTTTACATAATAATATCAAAGGAAATAAATAATTCTGTGAGCAGAAATTATCTGAAAGTCTTCCTGAAGAAGGTATGCTGTAAGCCGAGCCTTAGAGGATAGAGAGAATATAAGTGGGTATAAACAGTGTCACTGTTTCTAGCGTTTACTCCTGTCTTCTTTATTGTACTATGAACTCTGAAGGAAGTATAATACAATGCTCAGTTAAGTACTGATACATATAGGTACTCAAGGCATTTTGTTCAACGAATAAAATTTTTGATAAAAGATACCTAAATATACCTAATATAATCTTGTTTCAGGACTTAAGTGAGACTGACTTTTATACTTCTGGATAATCTATGTACAGTCAATTTTATTTAAATTTTCCTTTACTTAGAGTTTATCTCTCAACTCTTAAACCCCTCAGCACAAAGTGTTCAGGCCCTTATCTAATATAGGTCTCAACATGAGTGCTGTGTGCTCCTGTAAAACTGTGAAGATTATGCGGACAATTATGGTCAATTAGCTTTAACAACAAAATATATTATTACCTGAACAGACAAAAGAAGACACTCCAAATTTAGTCTTGTTAAACTGGGAATTTTTAGGAACAGGAGAAAAAATTAAACCATATGGAAAAGAAAAATAATACATTTTGTAGAATATAAGATATACTTAATTCATTAAAATCTGAAGTGGTCCCATACCTAATAAATAGAAGATTATAAGTGGTATTCCCATTCTAATTCATACAATGCTAAAATGTTAGGACTGCAAATTCTCTTCTATTAGAGACAGTTCTATTGGTACAGAACACATAATAAAAGTAAAATGTTTTTATTTTCCATAGTAACAATGCCCTTGCTATTATTTTGATGAGTACTCTTTAGATATGCATTAGCACATAAATAATTATTTAATTTTGAATTTATAGAGTACTCCGTAAAATAATCTATGCCCTAAAAAATTATACCCCAAATGGCCTGAATGATAAAAGATTTTTCACTGTGAAAAAATGTGTTCCTCCCCTGAAAGCAATTGGGAAATGAGAAGCAACAAGCAAACAAGAGGCAGATAAGGCATGTTTTAATCAAATATATATATGGAATCTTAAATATTCTTACATACTTTTACATTCTTACATACATAGACAGACTTCTTTAGGAAGATAGCTATTTTTGTTAATATATATATGTGTGTAACATAACTTCCTCCAGGACATTTTAAAAATAGGGATCTAATTTGACTGAATCTAGACTACCGGAAAAGAAGTAGTTCACAACTAAGATAAATACAATTTAAAGGGCAGAGATCAATGTCTGTGGAATTCAAAATGCTTTGAGCCAACATGCAAAAGCTGTATTACAGCCTATGGCTTAGGATAGAAAAGTCCTATTTAAAGCAAATAAGAAGTGCACTGATCCAGGCAGTTACGATTTATAATCTCCCTCCCTTCGGTGTGGGCTGGACCTAGTGACTTGCTTCTTACAAATAGAATATGGAAAAAGCGATGACATGTTACTTCTGAGATTTATTTTCATAAATTGTTACTTTTGTCTTAGATACTGTCTCTCACTCTCTCACATACTTATTCTGAGGGAAGTCAGCTTGCTATGCTAGGAGCCCACATAGCAAGGAACTGAGGGAGGCCAACAGCTAGTAAAGAACAGACACTTAAGGCCAACATTCCAAGAGGAAGTGAATCCTGCCAACAACCACGGAAGTAAGCTTGGTAATGCATCTTTCCCCCGCCAAGCCTCAGATGAGACTGCAACCCCACCCAGGAACCTATCTACAGACTCACAAAAGACTCATAGTCAGGAGCATCTAGCACCTGACTCAGAGAAAATATGAGCTAATGAATGTTTCTTATTTTAAATCATTAAGCTTTAGGAGTAATTTGTCAAGCAGTGGTAGAAAACTAAAACAAAGGATGATTTGGAGTCCTGAAGAAAAGCTAAAATAGAACTCACAACTATAGTTTAGCATTGACTGAAAACTTGAAAGGAGGAATGTATTTTTGCTGTGTGTAATGCAAAGGTCAATCCCTAGATAAAAGATCTTGAGACCCAGGTAATAATGACAGCAGAAGAGGTTAGAAAGATGAATCCAGGTTCTATATTCTTCTCAAGCAACCCAGTAAAGTGAGAATTTAATTTTAATTTTTCTTAAAGTATATGCCTCAAAATTTCTTTGTAAATAGAAACATTTAGTTGTGTGTTAGAACCAACTCTTCCAGACTATATTAAAGAAAAAAGTAGAAAGGAAAATGGGGAAGTGTTATGATTAGCCTGTGTCCCCACCCAATCTCATCTTAAATTGTAACTCCCACAATTCTTACATGTCGTAGGAGGGACTGGTGGGAGGTAATTGAATCATGGGGATAGGTCTTTCCCATGCTGTTCTCATGATAGCGAATAAGTCTCATGAGATCTGATGATATTAAAAAGGGGAGTTTCCCTGCACAAGTTCTCTCTCTCTTTGGCTGCCGCCATCCATGTAAGATGTGACTTGCTCCTCCTTGCCTTCCACCATGACTGTGAGGCCTCCCCAGCCATGTGGAACTGTAAGTCCATTAAACTTCTTTTTCTTCAGTCTCAGGTATGTCTTTATCAGCAGCATGAAAATAGACTAATACAGTAAACTGGTATCAGTAGAGTGGGGCACTGCTGAAAAGATACCTGAAAATGTGGAAGCGACTTTGGAACTGTGTAACAGGCAGAGTTTTGAACAGTTTGGAGGGCTCAGAAGAAGACAGGAAAATGTGGAAAAGTTTGAAACTTTCTAGAGACTTCTTGAGTAGCTTTGAAAAAAATGCTGATAGTGATATAAGCAATAAGACTGAGGTGGTCTCAGATGGAGATGAGGAACTTACTGGGAACTGGAACAAAGGTGACTTGTCATGTTTCAGCGAAGAAACTGGCAGCATTTTGTCCCTGCCATAGAGATTTGTGGAACTTACTTAAGGTGTCTGGTGGAAGAAATTTCTAAGCAGCAAAGCATTCAAGATGTGGCTTGGGTGCTGTTAAAGGCATTCAGTTTTATAAGGGAAGGAAAGCATAAAAGTTCACAAAATTTGCTGCCTGACAATGAGATTGAAAAGAAAATCCCATTTTCTGAGGAGAAATTCAAGAAATTTGCATAAGTAGTGAGGATCCAAATGTTAATCCCCAAGACAATGGGGAAAATGTTTCCAGGGCTTTGTCAGAGGTCTTCACAGCAGCCCCTCCTATCATAAGTCTGGAGCCTAGGAGGAAAAAGTGGTTTCATGGGCAGGTTCCAGGGTCCCCATGCTGTGTGTAGCATAGGAACAGGGTCCCCTCTGTCCCAGCCACTCTAGCCATGGCTGAAAGAGGCCAACGTATAGCTTGGGCTATGGCTTTAGAGGGTTCAGGCTTGGGAGTCTTGGCAGCTTCCACATGGTATTGAGCCTGCAGGTGCACAGAAGTCATGAATTGAGGTTTGGGGACCTCTGCCTAAATTTCAGAGGATGTATGGAAATGCCTGGATGCCCAGGCAGATGTTTGCTGCAGGGGCAGGTCTCATGGGGAGCCTCTGCTAGGGCAGTGCAGAAGGGAAATGTGGGGTCACAGCTCCCACACAGAGTCCCTACTAGGGCACCACCTAGTGGAGTTGTGAGAAGAAGGCCACCATCCTCCAGACCCCAGAATGATAGATCCACTGACAGCTTGCATCATTCACCTGGAAAATTAACAGATACTCAACTCCAGCCCATGAAAGCAGTCAGGAGTGAGGCTGTACCCCGCAAAGCCACAGGGATGGAGCTACCCAAAACCATGGGAGCCCACCTCTCGCATCTGTGTGACCCAGATGTGAGACACGGAGTCAAAGGAGATCATTTTGGAGCTTTAAGATTTGACTGCCCCACTGGATTTTGGACTTGTATGGGGACTGTAGCCCCTTTGTTTTGGCCAATTTCTCCCATTTGGAATGGATGTATTTACCCAATGCCTATGCCCCATTGTATCTAGGAAGTAACTAGCTTGCTTTTGATTTTACAAGCTTATAGGCAGAAGGGATGTGCCTTGACTGAGATGAGACTTTGGACTGTGGACTTTTGAGTTAATGCTGAAATGAGTTAAGACTTTGGGGGACTGATGGGAAGACATGATTGGTTTTGAAGTGTGAGGACATGAAATTTGGGAGGGGCTGGGGGGAAATAATATGGTTTGGCTATGTGTCCCCTCAAATCTCATCCTGAATTGTAACTCCCACAATTCCCACATGTTGTGGGAGGGACCCAGTGGTAGGTAATTTAAACATTGGGGCAGGTCTTTCCCATGCTGTTCTCACAATAGTGAATAAGTCTCATGAGATCTGATGGTTTTAAAAAGGTGAGTTTCTCTGCACAAGCTCTCTCTCTGCCAGCTGCCATCCATATGAGACATGACTTGTTCCTCCTTGCCTTCCACCATGATTGTAAGGCCTCCCCAGTCACGTGGAACTGTAAAGTCCATTAAACCTGTTTTTCTTCCCAGTCTCGGGTATGTCTTTATCAGCAGTATGTAAACAGACTAACACAGGAACTATAAGAGGAAGAAAAAAAGACTAGAGAGACATTTGACCCTATGAGTTTAGCCTTTGAGAGAGAACATTTCCTACTTGGGCTTTCTAAAAAAAAAAAACAAAACAAAAAGCAAAATCTAAGACTCATTTTAGCACGTTTTTGTACAATTATTGGTTTATCTGTCATATCCACCATGCAAAGAGAAACTTGGGTAGAAATTGGGCCTTATTTAGATATGCATTCTAACATATTTTTCAGGGTAGAACATAGTAGGCATTTATATATTTAGTGAATAAATATAATTCTAGTAAATATGAATAACTCCAATGGTTAGGGTTCCTTATTATGGTGTCATATTGAATGTATTAGATCACACAGAAAGAAACATCTCAACTTAAGAGACAACTTAAGAAGTTCTTGGTTCCATTTAAGATGATGTTAAACCCATTACACCTTAACTGTCCTATTGTAGAGCAGTTTACCAGCTTAGACATCAGGGAAACCCAAATCCTAAAACTGTGCAGCACGTGTGGGCAGGAAAATTCCAGCCCTACCCCAAAGTGAGCCCCAGTGTGAAGGCAGTGACAATAGTGGTTACACAGATTCTCAAAAACCTCAGAAAAATCACTTATCTATAGCCAGAAGACCCAGGAAAGAGCCCACTCACCATCCCTGAAGGGCAAGGCAAAAAGCCAGGTTATTCCTCTCTTCTCTTGCCACTGCGTGGCAAATGAAGACTCCGTTATAGAAAATGTACAACATTGTGACAAGGCTAAAACTCTGAGAGAAACTGCAGCTTTCTAGCCAGAGAACTGAGATGAACGATCTCAAAAAGCTGGGGAAATCACAGAAGAGGGAACTGAAAAAGAAGATTCTATAAATCTTGTACCTCTATATGAACTGACAGAAGTCTTAGGTTCAACCCCAAGATGAGCATGCTCAAGACAGGCCCAAAAGAGCAACATGAAGGCTTTAGAACTGACCTACAGTGTGGACTCCACAGAGGTTCCAGACTGGCACCCAGTGGCACACACATGGGTTAGATACAAACAGCTGTAAAGGCTCTAAAAACTGAACCATTGCCTACAGAAGGCAGTCACAACATGCAGTCTAACCTCTCTAGATAGATTATCTGCTAAAACAACCAGAACAACAAAACCAACAATTTTCACGAGATTTTTACAGGACCCAAAGTCTCTAACATAATACTCAAAATGTTCAGGATAAAATCCAAAATTACTTGCATACAAAGAATCAAGTAAATCTAAAGAGCTCATAAGAAAAAAAGGAATCACGAAATTCCAATCTCAAGATGCCAGAGGTTGGAATGATCAGACAAGTATTTTAATTCAGTTATTATAATCATCAAGTATAGTCATCTACTCTTGCTAATGTGATTCTTGTAATAAACTGTCTTTTATCTTTGACCTGGAGGCCTCATGTTTTTTCTACTGGTCTCTATGAAATTGTGACAAACTTATTAGTTTACAAGTAGAGTAAAATCTCAGATCCTTCACAATTCCTGACATGAGAGTTTGTAACAAACATTGAGAATGAAAGAAGGAATATCACCACAGATCCCAAAGACATTTTAAAAATAATAAAAGAATACTACAAAAAATTACATGTCCATTAATTCAATGACAAACATGAAATGGACTAATTCTTGTGTCTTTCACACAAAGAGGATTCAGCACTGTATACAAAGGACAGTACACCTACCCAAATGTGGTTTGAGAAATGCAAGACTGTTATACATTTTGAAAATCCATCAGTGTAATTCACCATATTAACAGAATAAAGAAGAAAATATATATGATCCTTTCAGTAGATAAAGTATTCTACAAAATGTTATGAAAGATTTTCATCCATCTAGAATAGTAAAAGTTTGTCTTAAAGCAGATGAAAACATTAAAGAATATAAGATCTCTTGTTAACAGATAATTATGCAGATTTATTTGATTATATAAACACTTTCACAGACCAAGAACCATGTGATGACTATTTGAGATAAGAAAGCCTCTGGGCAAAAAGTAGGAACCCTTAGAAACCATCAAAACTTTGAAATTTGCTCTGAATACACTCACATTCCATGGACACTGATGGCACAGGACAATGGTTAGGAACACAGACTCTGATGCCTGGCTGACTGAGGTCCACCCTGGCTCCAATATCCATCCATTTGCCAACTTTGTAATCTTGGGTACACTAAAGTAACTTTTTAGTGCCTGTTTCTTTCTTTCTTTTCTTCCTTCCTTCCTTTCTCTCTCTCTCTCTTTCTTTCTCTCTTTCTCTCTTTCTTTCTCTTTCTCTCTCTCTCGCTCTCTCTCTCCCTCCCTCCCTCCCTCTCTCTCTCTCTCTCTTTCTTGCTTTTGTATTTTTAGGTGAGATGGGATTTTGCCATGGTAGTCAGGCTAGTCTCAATCTCCTGATCTCAAGTGATCCACCTGCCTTGGCCTCCCAAAGTGCTGGGATTAGAGGCATAAGCCACCATGCCTGACCTAGTGCCTGTTTCTTAATTTACAAAATGGAGATAACAATAGTGCCTAACTTAGAAGACTGGTGTGAAGATTAAGGGAATTAAAACATACAAAAGCCTTAGAGCAGCTGCTGGAGAGGCCTTGAACGCTGCAGAAAACAAGGCAAATAGACAGCATTGCTTGTTTATTCTTGGGCCTGCTCCTTCCTTTTCCACTCCCTCTAATCATAGTGAACATTTACCGAGCTCTTAGAATGCAGCAAGTGCTATACTAAAAGACTGACATTCATTATTCCACTTAATCCTCCCAATACCCCTGTAAAATAAGTACAATTATTATTTGCATTTTTCAAATGAGAATATTGGAGTATGTGGAATATTTTCAAATACAAACATATTTTCAAATACAAAAATATTGGAATATTTTCAAATACAAACATATGCACAAATCACCATTTAGGTTATTATCATGTCTTTTATTTACGAGTCTTTCTGTTTTCTTGGGTAATCTTTTATGTCTGGTTCATCTGATATATATTAATTTTATAGTTTAAATCTCAGAGAAAAATTTCTCATTTCATTACAGGTGGCAAACTACTGTTTTGCTCACATGCCACCTGCCTATTGACTACTTTTTACTTTAAATATGTTATTTTATAACTTTTTTCAAGGGTGGAAGCACCTCTGGTTGTAGCTACTTTGTCCTAGCAATGGGCATACCAAGGTACGGGTACAGAAACCTTAGCCAGCAGGGTGTTCACTTACATCCAGGAGCACGCATTCTTGGAGTCAGTGTAGGAATAGCTTTCAGTCATCTCATCATGTATTAATAACAGAAACACAGTATTAATGAGCAGATCAAACTCTCCCTGATGTTTGGAAGCAGATCTGACTCTTTGAATGTTTTCTTAGAAATAAGTTGATCAATTTTTCTGTACTTTATGCCAATGGCTGTGTCAGCATGGCTGATTTGGAGGCTAATTATGTGATTTTTATAGCTATTCTGGGAAAATATGAACATACTGGAAATAGAATGGGGGAGGATATGAGAGTGTTGACCTAAAAATGGAAAACAAGCCAGAGTGTTAATGATTTCCATGCTGCTCAGCAGAAATCATCTTCCATGGTCTCCATTGATAGAGTTTGAATCCAGAGATGACAGTTTCCAAAATATGGTTACTTAAGAAGTAATTATAGGAAGTCATCTCTTCCTGTCATTAAAAAAAAAAAAAACTCTAAGGTCTACTTTAAAATAGATCACTATTGGGCCAGGTGCGGTGGCTTACACCTATAATCCCAGCACTTTAGGAGGCCGAAGCGGGCAGATCATGAGGTTGGGAGATGGAGACCATCCTGGCTAATGTGGTAAAACCTCACTTCTACTAAAATTACAAAAAATTAGCCAGGTATGGTGGCACGTGCCTGTAGTCCCAGCTACTCAGGAGGCTGAGGCAGGAGAATCACTTGAACCCGGGAAGCAGAGGTTGCAGTGAGCCAAGATCACACCACTGCACTCCAGCCTGGGTGACAGTAAGACTCTCTCTCAAAAAAAAGAAATTGTTATTATTATCAAAAAAAATTTTATTGACCAAACTTTTGCCTTGGTCCTTATGTGAAGGAAGTATAGTAGATTTCACATAAGAAAAAATAGACGTAAGAACATAATAATCTCAGGCAGTCCTTCAAAATTAAATAGGAGGAAGAGGTAGAAGTTAGGGAGCGATGAGAACAGAACTATTCATGACAGTTAAGGCACTGAAGCCATTCATTTAAGTGGCTCCTTCTCATTCCCAAACTAATATATAGGTGAAATCAGGTAAAACTATGTTACATAAATCCTTTAAAATAATTTAATTATTGAATCCATTAATAATCATTATATATGAAAGAAAAACCAGTTCAAATTGACTTTAACAATGAAGTTATCTATGCCATCAAAGACTCAGTTTCTCTCCATCTCTCCATTTTGCGTTGCATAATATAGGCTTTATCCTCAGAGTCTATGTAGTGACCTTCCTGGGAAGCTTTAGGGTTTCCTTGATGGTGGCCACAATAAAACCAACTTTCAAGCTGTACCTCAACATCTTGGAGAAAAGAGATATCTCCCCTGGCATTTTTCACAGAATCTAACTTTTTGAAATCTTCCTTGTCACAAGATAGTTCAATAACGTCACCTTAAATATCATTGTTCTCATCCAGTCACACACCTATGTCTGCAACAATCACTGTGGTCAGAAGGACAAGATACACAGATTGTCTCTAACCAGCATGGACCACATATCCTACAACAGATGTGTGATGGACTCAGCTCTGCACTTACGTACCTCCAAGCCTTGATTATCAGACCATATCCTTCTTCCCTAATGTTTAACTCCTCTTTGGGGGACTTTCAGAACATTCTGGCATTTGTTCTCCATCAGAACTAACATAATCCATTAAAGAGATGCTAGGAATATTGGACCTCAAAAGAAAAGTGCTTGCTATTTCATTTTCTACTCTCCCAGGATGTATCTCTTCTATATAAATTACTCACCTCAGTGATCAGCTCTGCAATACCAAAGGGTCATGGGAGAGATTGTTCTTGTAACGCCACATTTCCTCCAGAGAAATTGGTAGCTATCGGCTTTTCTTTGTAGAACCTTTACTCTGAACACAAGTTAATGACCTATCTCTTAAAAGAAATTAGGCATGTTCACTTTTAGCCTTTGTATAAATATAAAAAAATAGGGAAAGAGAAAAGTGGACAAGTCATTATTGTACAACTAGATAAATTTTCACAAAGTGAAACACTTTGTAACCAGCACTGAAATAAAGATACAGAACATGACAACTGGCCAGTAGTCTCCCCTCATATGCCCTCCAAGTTACTCAAATTTATCCACCAAGACTAATCAATATCCCATCTTCTAATACCGTAGACTGGTTTTGCCTAGACTAACTTTACGTAGATGGAATTACACATAGTATCTATTACACTCTGCCCAGTTTCTGTACTCAACATTATATTATTTTATACCATTACAATTTCTTTCATTCTTGTGTGAGAAAGAAAAATAACTGATGAATATATGAGTTCACTTAGAGAAATACACAGGAGGGCCTCCAAGTAATATAAACTTCCTCCAAAGATGTAGCACTAAGCCTGATTCTAGAGCTCCACAGGCTGCTAGGTAGTAAGATGATAATGAGTGCAAGCCACTCTGTTCAAAGGAGATGATAATAATTAACATTTATTAAGTGCACCAGAAACTGTAGTAAGTGCTTTACATGGATTATTTTATTTAATCCTTACAACTCTATGATGTTTGATGTTTTATAGACTGAAGAAATTGAAGCTTTAGAGAGGATATCATATTTGTCTAAGGTCATGGAGCTATTACACGATACGGCTTGCATATAAATCCAGAAAGTGTCTCTGGAGCCCATGTTCTTTACCAAAAAGCCATGCTCTTCTCTGAGACACTAAGTGAAATAACACTTTCCCACTACTCAATGCAAAGTACAAATTTATCTCTGCTATACTACAGATGCTACTTCACATCAGTAATAAAAATAAAAGAAAAACTGTCCTAGATGAGTTTCCACTGCTGTAAAAATCATGTAATTTCAAAGATGATGTTTGATTAAATCAATCAACTTATTAAAGAATTTATAGACTTGGTTTTTTATCCTATAGTGGACATTTCCTCTTTTTTCCTCCTCTTAGCATACCACAATTCTCACTTCAATATCTTCCTGCTCCCATTCAGTTCATGAGTTTGGGTATATACTAATGGGTTTAAGCCAAACAACACACCCCCTCACCTGGTCACAGGAATTAATACAAAGAAGGCACATAATCCAACTCAAGTCAATAAAACAAGAGATGTTTGTTGGAGGCTTTTGGGAAGACAGCTTCACTACTCTCCTACTGAAGCTTCACTGAAGAGATAATTTTGATCCTTCTGATCAGTGGGATATTTGAATGTGAGACCTAGAATTGAAGCTGTTTTGCTACCAAAGGGGAAGTCAGCCTGAAGATGAAGCCAAGACATGGAGGAAGGAAAAGCCAAGATATTCACTCATGAATGAAGAGCCCTGATAAAACCATTCCTGAAGTCTTCCCAACCTTTCAATTTAAAAAATTACATAAAGTTTCAAAACTACAATACCAGGGCTATATGATGAATTTACTCAATAGCCACTTCCACTAATATCTCTCAACCATCATCCACTTAACTGCCCTGATGGAAAAGTGATACTCTGTTTCTTCTGTAAAACATACTTATTAAGGCCCTTGTCATGCTGAAGAGTCATGTCTAATACTCCTCTGCTTTATACCCCCACACTTATGTATTCACATCAGTTAAATTATGTTATCACCAAGTCAGTTGAGTTTGCTCAAATCTGTTTATTTTATTTGAGCATATTATTATAAATATGTAATTAAAATAAACATCTCAAAAATTAATGAAATATAATTTTTAAAACTGTTTTAATAAAAACTAAGTTAAATGTTTTAGAGGGGATAAGTAATAGAATCCTACTATCTCTTAATCATTTTAGTAATTACTGTCATTGAATTAAGTGTTAGCCAGGCACTCCTAAAGATAAGTGGAAAAAATATAACCATAACATAGGAGTTGTCTCTCAATTTACTATACAAGTATTTTAAATTTTCTATTCCATTTTAAAGAAACAAAGTAAAAAATCATAGGTGATAACTATTGTATATGAACATTATATATACATATTATATATACATACATTTTATATATATGTATATATATATACAATATATATGTATATATATACATTTTATATATGTGTGTGTATATATATACGTGTGTGTGTTTGTATATATATATATACACACACACATATATACCTAAAAGATTATAAAACTCCAATAATGAGAATCATGTGCAAAAAAAAATATTATGACTCTTTTTTATAAATTTGGCATGTAAATATGCCTTTTTTTTTAGTTAGGGGGTCTTGCCTGGTCACCTATACTGCAATGTAGTGACATGATCATGGCTTACTGAAGTCTCAAACTCTTGGGATCAAAAAGTTTGATCCTTCTACCTCAGCCTCCTGAGTAGCTGGGATTACAGGTTTTAAAATTTTTTTTAGACATGGAATTTTGCTGTGTTGCCCAGGCTGGTCTTGAACTCCTGGCCTCAAGCAATCCTCCTGCTTTTGCCTTAAATATACCTTTTTAAGTTTGAATTAGATATCTATATTAAATTTAAGGATTTTCTATAAATAAAAAGAAAAAATATCAAGAAAAGATTCTAGGTTTTTAGTCACACTGCTGATTAGCCAAGTAGCACCAGGTCCTAGCTGCGTCAGGTAAGTACACTTCCACCACTGTTCAAAAACAAGTAAGATTTTTCAGTGTACCCCTTTCTGTCCCCAGCAAGTATCTTAGGCCCAAAATGAGACACAGCAACAAAGTATGGATTATTACAAATAAATCCAAGCTTATATTGAAAACAGTGATGACTTATGGAGTCATGTTGTCTTTTATTATATGTCTAAGAACTGGAATAATACCTCTTTCATAGTAAGTGATAAAAAATTTCTTTTCAAATAAATATTTTGTCTAGAAGTATGCTATTTTTATTAAAGACTGCCATTTAAGCCGCTGGGCATCAGTAAATCATTGAACTTTTAAATCATTCTTTATATTGTACCCTAAGGGGTCTGAGATTTTTTTTCTTACCACTTTTTCAAAAAACTAAAGTAGGAGAAAAAGCCAACAAAAATGTCTCCTACACATTTACTTTTAATTACATTCAGCCTTGTTTTTTGCCATTGGTTTTACCTGGAAAGATTCTTTCTAGTGTACTAATTGTTCCAATAAACTAAATGTTCTAATCTCAATGTAATTGTCTGATTTAATATTGAACTATGAAACAGCCACACATTGGTTTGTCTGTATTTCCAAAAAGGTCTCATTTAATTAATTTTTACCCTGAAATGTAAGGGTACATATAGATAGTAACATTTACTACCATGTACACATTGCTAAAACAGAATGCTTTTCCTTTATTGTTTTTGTCATCTATTTTATGTATCTGTTTTTTCCAATTGATCTAAATAAATTAAATAGTTGAGTTAAAATTTTAACTTCTGGGATAAATAATTTTCAAAGTAATTAAGATAATATAGACTAGAATAAGAAGAACAGGCCACTCCTTTAAAGGTAATAGTATAATTTATATTCCTGTTCACATTTTTTACTGGTTATCTAGAGTTAAAAATATATCTGAACTTTTCAAAATATATCATTAAAATTTATCTTTAAAATCTATGCTTCTCAACAGATTTATCTATGCTTCCTATTTCCATGTTTATACCTCTCACGCACATTTTTCAAACTCATAGAATCTGGCTTCTGTCTCATCACTATCATTACCAATGAGCTGTATGTATGTCAATAAACTCAATCGATATTTTTCAGTCCTCAGATTTCTCAGTCTTCAACATTTGGACCAATTACACTCTCTTTCCTTGGATTTTTTTTACTTCACATTCTCCTGTGATCCTCTACCTTTTAAACCACTCCATCTTTATCTTCTTTGCAGGCATATTGTCTTCTACCTGGCCATTAAATGTTGGAGTCCCCTCAATATCAGTCCTAGGCTGTCTCTTCATCTCACGCCTCACTTTGTTTGTAGGAAATTTCACATTCACACAATTGTTTGACACAGCCTATTGCACTTACCCTTACACACGAATAGATTTCAAATTTACATCTTTGGCCTGGACAAATCATCTGAGCCCCAGACCCAGTTATCCAATGTCTAATTGTGGCAGACACTGAGAAGCACTGCTTAGACCTCACACCTTTCAACAAATGACCCATCATCCAGCTGCAAATAATGTGGCGAGCAGACAGTGCTTGACTATTGGTTTCATCAAGGTCCATCTCAGGTTTAAAAACAAAGTCAAACTCCTCAGGAAGGCAGTGATGACAAAGCAAGGTACAAAGGCCTAACCATGACCACACAATCCAGGTCTCCTCTAAAAGACAGTGTTTGCTCCAAACTACCCACTGGACTGACAGAGACTTATCAGTTCTGCATCATCAACTGATGGCTCCCCTGCCCAATCCTGCTTCTTCCACTTTTCATTCAGAAATGTGGAAACCTTTCTGAAAGGCTTATTCAGAAACCTTTCCCAATAAACCTTTAAACTTTTAACTCCATTTCAGTATCTGCTTCCTGGAAAACCCAATAATTTGTACTAGGAGTCATCCCTGAAAGCTTATATGGATAAACATATGGGAGTGGGTACAAAGAGTCACGATCTTTGCAGCACATTAACCACCACCGGAAAGCACCCAGGTGGAAGAGGGACCACACAATTTAAGCAAAATGAATTGACTGGTTGGTGGTAGCCAGACTTTCTCACAGCCACTCCAGTGCTGGCTAATAGCTCTAATAACAAAGTAGTCAGGGTAGTCGAGATGGAGGCTATGCATGGATCCTACAGCATGGATTCCCATGGCTACCTCTGAATGTCTTACCTGCCAGCAACACACAGCAAAGCTGAGTCCCTAATACAGTACTAGTCTTTGAGGAGGCCAACTGGCTACTTGGTAGCAAGTTGAGTATATTGGAGCCCTTCCATCCAGAAAGGCAAGCATTCTTGCTCATAAGAATAAATAGACACCTCAGAATTTGCTTTCACCATCCTCAAAGACTCAACCAGAACCACTATGCCTGCTCTATAGGCATAGAATCTCATACAGCATAGCATCTGACCAGGAAACCCACTTTATAGCAAAGGAAGTACAGGGATGGGACAATAAGCATGGGATATACTGGCCATATCACATACCTTGCCACCCAGAAGCTGTCAGCCAGATGACATAACAAAATGGCCTTCTCAAGGCACAGCTGAAGCATCAGCTTGTAGGCAATGTCCTGTTAGAATGAGGCACCATTTTTCTAAGCCATGTTATATACTTTGAGTCAGAGATCTTTACATAGTTCTATGTCTCGAATAAAAAAGAAAACAAGAGTTCAGAAACCAAGTGTGGAAAAAGAAATGGCCTCACTTTCCATTATTCCCAATGACCTATTGGGGGACTTTGAGGTTTTCCATCCTCTCCACCCTGGGCTCTGTAGGTAGCACACTCTTGCCAGGGACACAGCAAGGATTCTCTTGAACTAAAAGCCGCAGACACCACCTGGGCTCTTGTGGCTCTTGGTGTCTAGGGAGCAGCAGGCTTGAAGAGGAGTCACCGTAGCATCACAGGTAAATGATCACAATCTGTAGGAGATGTATAGTTCTGTGACACATTCACATCAGGGAGGAATAAATGTGAAACTCAGGGGATCCAACTTGGTTTCTCTCTTCTCCAATTACGACTATGAAGGGAGAAGTACAATAACACTAGCCTGAGAGGAATATGATTACCAGGAGCTCTGAACCCTCAGGAATGAGAGGCTACCACCAGGTAGCTCACCAAGAGCAGCAGAAATGCTATCTGAGGTTGCAAAATGATTGTAATAGAGAAAAGTAGTGAAAGAATTGAGTCATCAAGTGACAGGCATACTAAATTCAAAATACCTATATAGATGGGTCAGTACCATATTTATGTTGCAAATAACAATTTACTTTCAGTAAAAAAGCAGCATCCTTCTCACTAAGTCTTGTTAATGTGAACTTATTTGGTTTTGTTAGATTTTTTATATTATATTTAATTTGTAAATTTACTTTGAGTTTGTGAATGTGCATCATCTATATGCATAAGGAACTTCAAACTAGTTTTATGGTTATATTTATACAGCAAAATTTGTCATCACTAGGAATATATGAAAACTGGTTTCTTTGAAAGAGATTTATTTATAAATTACTGGGGTTTGAGAAAACACTGTATAACATTAGTACTTGAATGACTGGCCCAGTCTTCTTAAATTTTCTCTGAATCCGAATAGGGTCAGCTTGGAGCCTGAGCTAAAACAGCTCTTCAATGAAAATTGCATGGCTCCAGGGGCATGCATTGGAAGGAAAAATAAATAAATAAAAAGGAACACAGGGAACAAATCCTAGTCTAGATTTTGCCCTGGCAAACTTTTCTGATCCTGGTCTAGATTTTGCCTTAGTGAGCTTTTCTGATCCTAGTAAAACAAAAATGATTTCTGACAATTTGTTACCACAGAATGATTGCTATTCAGCATGGAAAGCTTAACTTTTTCAACATGAACAAAATTACATTTGTTCTTGCAGCCGTCTCACATTGACTTCTTTCATGTTCATGTTTAAGAGTTTCATTTAACTCATTTCTGACAGCAAACCTAAGTGTGTTCTCCCATGTGACTTGGAATGTGATTATTTCAAAAATCCAAATAATACTACAATCTTCAGCAAGTTAATCCACCAAATACTCTATTTTGCACTTAGGTTATGGGAAACTGAAGCCTAAACAATTTAATTATGGTCATAAACTGTCACTGAATAGCATGTCAGCAAAACCAAGCTCAATGTTTTGGCAATCTAAAAACAGTATAGATTATGACACTGAAGAGACTGGGTGGGGGTCTACATAAAACAAGACAGTCACAGTGACTAGAACAGTTGTATTTTGATTCAGATGTTTCTGTAGAGAAAGGCTGAACGAAAAGAAACCACCTAAGTTTCTCTTATCACTATGAAATCCGGAATTTAGTAAAACTCAGGGGAGGCTGCCTAAGTTAAGTAAATAAACACACTGATTTCCCACCTTCTCATGTAAATTTGTGAGAGAAAACCCAAGCCCCAAACCTAAATAATAACTGACAGAGGTCCTTGCTCAGAACAGTGCTTTTAATATCAAGAGGAACAAATAAACTTCAGGATCTGCAGAATAGAAGAGACAGAGGCTGTCATCAGACCCAGCTCCCTTTTCCCAGAAAAAGAAAACAAAGGAGCTATTTCTGGCAAATTGGTGCTGAATTCTTTTGCTAAAACAAACTCAATTAATTAATTGATTAATCAATCAATTTAATTACATTAAGATAAAAAGTAAAAAAGAAACAAAACTTTCAAAGGACACCTGTCAGGAAATCCTTTACCTAATGTTGCTTGTGTGTTCATCATACCACTATGTTTCCTACTGATACTTTCACCCCAAAATGAAGGCAGGAAGGAGATCGTGAATGTGTATGAACACCAGTGTGCCACTAATGCTGATACATTTAATAGAGAGTTAAATGGATGATAAATCTGAAGAAAATGTGCTCACAATACGGCCACAATCTGGAGGGAGATGACTAGGGAAGAGTGCCTAGCTACTCATTTAGCTCCCCTCAGGATGGCATTAACCCTAGTGAATTCTCCACAGGGTCAGCTCTCAGCATGGAAAGCTCATAAACCTGGTATGTCAGTACACCAGGCAGTATCTCATTAGACTAGCTGACGAAGACTGACACATAAACACAAACTCAAGTTTGTTAATTTGCAAAGGAAAGCATTTACTGCTCGTCAATCTCATGGCCTACACCTGCTTTACCTATAGGAGCACTACATGAAAAACTAAATTATAATCAAAAGGTTTTTGGTAACCATAACATTGGAGTGAGTGCTATTATTTTACGCTGTCTCCACATCAAGGTCTCTTGTCTCAAAATACATTCAACTTTGCCCCTGTGCTCTTTGTCTTTCTGAAATTTCAGGGCTAACCAAGCTGTCACACCATCTGGCTGACACGTTCTTTCTTTAACTACTAAATACATTCAATCAGGATACAGTTCAATGTTACCTGCTGGGAAGCTATTCTTTCTATTTAGAGAGATTTTGCTATTCAATGCTGTGATTCTTTTAAAACAATAATTTTCAACAAGCAATCTAAAGTCTTTCTGAGGAGGAAGGGAACTCACCTTCATCCCCAAATATTCATAGCATATAGTAAGCTTGAATTTTAAAAAATCCTCCTTCTTTAGCCTCCCTTACATGTCTCCAAAGTACCATTTGGGTAGAATTCTGCTTTAAGCAAAATTAGATTTAAAAAAGAAAGAGAAATCATTGGCACGTGTTAGTTAGTACTTAGATGTGGGATACCAGTTTACGTTAGCCATAATCAGTCCTGAGACCAGTAGATCAGAAGCTCAAAAGCATACACAAGGTGAAAGTAAAGACAAGGAAACCAAGAAGAGTCAGAAACTAGAAAACAGAAGTCATGATCCATAAATAGCGAAACCCAGAACATGGAGCTGATCGGCAAACTGGTGCAGACAAGAAGGAAAAGAGTCAGAGCAAGATTACAGCTGCGCCCCTGTACAGTTCCAGGGGGCACCTTTCGGCTCACCATCTATATAATTGGTGCCTGCTGGAGTTTTGCCTGCATAAGCACAGTATTTACAGAGGCCCTGGACAGAAGAGTTAGATCAGAGGCTTAGATAGTCAGGAATAAATGAACCAAAAGAAGAAAGGCAAAATAGGCAGGTCAGAAGATGTGAGGTCACCACATAAGCACCTTTATGCATTCAAACACTTTGTCTTAGAAAGCTTTACTACAGTTCTGCCAACGTGGGAAAGAAATACCCTAAGTATGATTGGTCTATGACAGCAAGTTGAAGCAGGCTACATACCCTGCCATAGTGAGGAGAGGTTGGGTGAGGAAGATGGCAAATCCCAAAAGGAAGAGTTGTTCACAGTTAGGATTTCATTCCAAGGTTCACCCTTAAACTGGATCCAAACACATACTCCGATCCAGCATGATACACCGTTGAAAAAAGCTTCCGTGGCCAAGAAGCATTTGATCCATGAATAGAATGTATTCCCGTAGAGGGAATTTACTATTCCCAATTATTTATTACTGTTCATATGTAAAGGTGAATGTAGCTTGTTCAAATATGGGATATCCTTTTTGGTAACATTAATATTCCATGGAATACAGTTTAGGAATAGGAACTTACTATCATGTGAGATAACTACTTAATTCTTCCTCATAGAGTTTATAGTACATTTAGGTTTACAAATACTGTACTCATAAGCAGACAAGATGAAAGAAAAGGAGATCAGTGAGGAAATGGTTTGGACTGGTAACTGAGTCTCAACTACAATGGCTTGATTCCCATTAGGATCTCAATCTCTTTCTGTGTCTCTCTCTTTTTCATGCACACACACAGGCACACACACACACACATGCATTCTGGAGGTATGCAGTTCAGGAATGCTATGTAATGCCACAATGCTATGAGGAACTTAAACTTTGTCTTTCTTTCACCATTCTTATTTATGGCTGCCATCCTGTGATGGTTAATTTTATGATGTGTCAACTTGAATAAACCATGGGGTGCCCAGATTAAACATTATTTCTGGGTGCCTCTGTGAGGGTATTTTGGGGTGAGATTAGCATTTGAACCAGTGGGCTTAGTAAAGTACATTGCCCTCCCCAATGTGGGCAGGCATCACCTAGTCTATTGTGGGTCTGAACAGAACTGGGATTTATGCCATCTGATTTCCTGCTTCTCAGGCCTTTGTCTCAGATTGTGTTATAATACTGGCTTTCCTGGATCTCTAGCCTGCGAACAGCAAATTGTGGAACTTCTCAGCTTCCATAATAGCATGAGCCAATTCCTCATTATAAATAAATAATAAATAAATAAATAAATAAATAAATAAATATCTTCTATTGGTTCTCTTCTCTGGAGAACCCTAACACACATCCTCAAAGTTACAAGACAATTGCCGGGAAGAAACGCAAGACAAGGCACAAAACTTCTCCTCTAAGCTGTCAGATAATCACTTATTTTTTTTTAAAAAAAAACTGAGTTAAAATTCACATATGCTAAACTGTACAAATTTTACATGTACAATTTAATGGGCATACTGTGTAGCCAACACCCCAATTAAGAGATAAAATATTTCACAATGGCATCAAATTACTGTCTCCTTCTACTGAATTCCAATCTTTATCGGCAGTCACTGTTCTATCTATTACTATAGTTTAGTTTTGCCTATTCTTGAGTTTCATATAAATGGATTCATGCAGGTTGTACTGCGTCTGGATTCTTTCATTTAACATAATGATTTTGAAACTTACTCAGGTGATAGCTTATGTCATTTGTTCTTTTATCTTTAAAATAAAAACTTCCTGGCAACCAAAGCAGAAATGGACAAATGGGATCACATCAAGTTAAAAAGCTATTGCATATTGCAAAGGAAACAATCCAGAGAGTGAAGAGACACCCCACAAAATGAGAGAAAATATTTGTAAACTATCTGTCTGACAAGAGATTAATAATCAGAATATGCAAGGAGCTCAAACAACTCTATAGGAAAATATCTAATAATTTGATCAAAAAATAGACAAAAGATTTGAATACATTTCTCAAAAGAAGAAATACAAATGGCATATAGGTGTATGAAAAGGTGTGCCACATCATCAATGCAAATGCAAGTAAAAACTATGATGAGCTATCACATTATCCTAGCTAAATGGCTTATATCCAAAAGACAGGCAGTAACAAATACAACTTAGAATGTGGAGAAAAGAAAACTCTGCTACACTGTTGATGGGAATGTAAATTAGTGCAACCACTATGGAGAATAGTTTGGAAGGTTTTCAAATAACTAAAAATAGAGCTGCCATATGATTCAGCAATCCCACTGCTTGGTATATACCCAAAAGAAAGGAAATCCATATATGCAAGAGATATCTGCACTTTCATGTTTGTTGCAGCAGTATTCACAGTGGCCAAGATTTGGAAGTAACATACATGTCCATCAACAGATGAATAAATAAAGAAAATGTGGTATTTTCGCATAATAGAGTACTATTCAGCCATAAAAAAGAATGAGATTCTATCATTTGCAAGAACTCAGATGGAACTGGAGGTCATTATGTGTGAAATAAGCTAGGCACAGAAAGACTAACATCATGTGTTCTCACTTATTTGTGGGACCTAAAAATTAAAACAATTGAACTCATGGACATAAGAGAGTAGAAGGATAGTTACCAGAGACTGGGAAAGGGAGTGACAAAGAGGGGGAAATAGGGGTGGTTAATGAATACAAAAATATAGTTAGAAAAAAATGAATAAGACCTAGTATTTGATAGCACAACAGAGGACTATAGTCAATAATAACTTAATTGTACATTTTAAAGTGACTGAAAGAGTATATAATTGGATTGTTTGTAACACAAAAGATAAATGCTTGAGGGGATAGATACCCAATTTTCCATGATGTGATTATTACACATTGAATGTCTATACCAAACTATCCCATGTACCTCTTAAATATATATGCCTACTATGTATCCACAAAAATTAAAAATTAAAACAAATTCAATTTTCTAAGCAGTATTTATGAATGTACCACAATTTTTATGCATTCTGCTGTTGAAGACATTTGTGCTTTTGACTTTGAGTTTTTATGGATAAAGCTACATACCTATTCTTATCCAAGTCTCTTTATAGATATATCTAAAGTTCTATCCACTGAGAGGACCTGAGAATAGCCACATTCCAATGGTAATGGCCACACCTAGTGTCCACTTCTTTATTGGTAAACATCATTCACTACAAAAAGAAAACCGGGCCTTCTTGCAATAATGACTGACTTAAGGTGTGAGTCAAAGAAAGTTCCAACAAGCCTGGAACAAGAGGTTTGTCTGTTTACTTATTTTATAAATAACAATTTATAGAATTTATTTCATAATCCACCAAAACCCATAGCGAAATAACGAACTAAATAAATAAATAATTCCATAGGGAATGGGATATTTGCATAACACCAAAAAATTTCACCCATAAGAGATATTAATTACAGTGAGAAAACAAAGTGAAGGAAACTGGCAGAGATATCTGCACTTCCATTTTTGTCACAGCAGTATTGCGAACATTACTAAAAGTGGATGTGGTAGGGAGAACAATGCCTACCCTGAAGACGTCACATCCTAATTCCCAGAACTTGTAAAGATGTAACTTTAAATAGTAAAAGGAATTTTGCAGATGTGATAAATTAAGGATTTTGAGATGAAGAGACTATCCTGGATTACCAGGGCTGGCTCACTGTAATCACAAGGATCCTTGAAAGTAGATAAGGAAGGCAGTAGGAGTCACACAAGGAGATGAAATGGACACAGAGTTTGATGTGATGTGATTGTTGGTTTTGATGACGGAAGAGGACCATGAGTCGAAGAAAGCAGGAAGCTTATAGAAGCTGAAAAAAGGAAGGAAACAGAGTCTGCCCTGGAGCCTCTAGAAGGGATGCACCTATACTGATAATTTCATTTTAACCTCATTAACCCATTTCAGGTTTCTCATCTCCAGAAATGGAAAATAATAAGTTTGTGTTATTTAGTCCACTAAATTCATGTTAATTTATTACAGCCACAATGAGAGATTTTTTAAAAGACAGGATAAAAATCTCGTGCCACCTGATAGGATGCAATGCATGAAATAAGGCATTTTTCTCTATGTTATTTCTGACAAAGCCACAGAATCTAAATTTTGTCATTAGGACACACTAGACAAATCCAAATGGAGGGATACTTTACAAAATAATTGTAATTTTCATAAGTGTCAAGTTCATAAAAGTCAAGGAGAGGCTCTTCCATATTGAAGGAAACTAAAGAGACATGACAACTAAATCCAACACGATTCTGAAGTGGATTCTCTTTTTATAAAAGATATAGTGGGACATCCGGTGAAATTTACATGAGATCTGAAGATCAGATGAGAGTAAGGTGTTGATTACAGGTATGTAAGAAAATAACACTGTAGGAAATAACACTTTATATATGGATGATGGTGCATGATATTAGCAATTTATTCTCAAATGGGCTTAGAAAAATGTTTCTCATACTTTATTTACAACTTTTCTATAAGTTTGACATTGGTACTATTTTGAATAAAAAATAAACCAAAGCTGGGTTGCGGGGGAGTACCAAACTTGGGTCTTCAGAACTCTGTGTATAAGTAAACTGATTTTCAAGTGTGAATTAATTTTTCCAAGGGCAGGTAACTAGTAAATGACAAAAAGTAACATTAAATAACAGATGCAAACTTCTGGACCAGATTTATAAAGATTTTTCCCTGCAGGAGAAAATTCTATTACATTATTTTGGGTCATTTTGAGTTGTCCAGTTTTTCATCTCAAAGATTTCAAATGTTTCTGTCTTCAACACTGAGTTTAAATCTAGTTTCTGATTCTATTTTCACTGTGTTGTTCAAAGCAGGCACACACAGAGATCTTTGATCTCTCTGGGTTAAGGACATCCAAATTCAGTTCTCCAGTGGTAGAGGGGAGATGCTAGGTAATGAGAAACAAGAAGTTAGAAAAGATATTCTTTTTCTCCAATTTAAGTCTGTCTGTGTCCTTGTCAGCATTCTTCCCATTTTCCATTTTCTATCATTCTCCCCAAATGAAAACCCCACATCAGAGATAGGCATCAAAATATTTGGGGAAAGTAGAGTATTGTGGGACAAAGAGAGAACTATCACATTTCCTTCTCCCCAACCTAAGAAAGTATAATTATATGGCCCATATATAATTCTATACTTTTTTCACACATTGTAAAAAGTAATTCACATTATGACTTTTCTGCTTTATTAAAGTGCCAGTGTTTCCACCATATTCTCTGACTACATTCTGCAAGATTGTCGTTCTAATTTAATAACCTTCCATTTTTGTCAACAGTTCATCTAAGTGCTGACAGCTCAAATAAGCAGCATATGCTCTTCATTCATTCTGTTATCAATTATTTAAGCAATTATTAGCTATGAATTTGCCATTTGTTACAAGTTATTTTTATTCCTTTATTTAACTATCAAATCGCTACTCTGTGGCTTACACTGAGGTAGTGTAATTTCTTGTAAGTACATTTTGCTTCATGAAGATCAATTCCATCTCTCTCCCTCCCTCTTCCATTGTCCTCTACCTGGGCCTAACATTCACTAGCTCCTGTTGCATTCTATTGCATCTCTAACCAATTGTGAAATTCCTTGCACTCTCAAACACTTTTCTAAAAGTGTTCTTTCAGTTAAATAACACTATCAAAATCTATCTTCCCCCTAATGATATCTTTAGCTTTGAAACTTGCTATAATGAGTTATTATTTTATCCAATTCACGCAAAAAGAGGAATGAGCTTTTCCCTGCTTCCCAATGCCCTTTAGTTGGCCTCATGCCATTTCCTCTTTTTGCCGTCCATGCCTTAATGCTGCCTGCTTCTTACATGTGTATGGTCTGGCTCTCTAGGTCACATAGTCTATATACTAACTAGATCTATATGATCCAGGCTATATCAATGTCTGTGATAATAATACAATGTAATGATAACTCTGAATATGTCCAAATTATATTAGTGTGGTATACCACTGTTACCTTGATTCTGGATTTCATTTTTCCTTTGTAAAGCGTTCCAACAGTCATTTTATACATGTCTACCATTTACCCTGCCTGTACAGTTATTGCACTGTCTTTCATATTCTTCCATTTTTTCCTTCTCTAGTTCTCTCCAGGTGATATAGACTGCCCTTGAAGCTGCCTAAAGTTACACTATTTTCAATTCTACCTATTAAGTTCCTTTTTTGCTAATTAATTTATTTTATTTTTTTCAACTTGTCTCCACCCCAAGTAGTCCCCAGTGTCTATTATTGCCATCTTTATGTCCATGAGTACCCAAGATTTAGTTCTCACTTATGAGTGAGAACGTGCAGCATTTGGTTTTCTTTTCCTGTGTAATTCACTTAGGATAATGGCCTCCAGCTGCATCCATGTTGCTGCAAATGACATTATTTCATTCTTTTTTAAGGCTGCTTATTATTTCATGGTGTATATGTTCCATATTGTTTTTATCTGGTCCACCATTGATAGGCACCTAGGTTGATTCCATGTCTTTACTATTATGAATAGTGCTGCAATATACATATGAGCTCATGTGTCTTTTTGGTAGAACAATTTATTTTCTTTTAGATATATATCCAGTAATGGGATTGCTGGGTTAATGGTAGTTGTGTTTTAAATTATTGGAGAAATTTCTGAACTGCTTTCCACAGTAGCTAAACTACTTTACATTACCACCAACAGTAGATAAGTGTTGTTTTCTCTGCAGCCTTACCAGCATCTGTTATTTTTTGACTTTTTAATAACAGTCATTCTGGGAGAGCTGGCAATGCACGTGCAGAAGAATAAAACTGGAGCTCTACCTTTCACCATACACTAAAATTAACTCAAGATAGATTAAAGATTTAAATGTAAGACCTCAAATTGCAATAATTCTAGAAGAAAACCTAGGAAACACCATTCTGGACATTGGTCTTGGGAAAGAATTTGTGACTAAGTCCTCAAAAGCAATTGCAATAAAAACAAAAATTAACCAGTGAAACCTAACTAAAGAGCTTTGCACAGCAAAAAAAAAAAAAAAAAAAAAAAAAAAACTACCAACAAAGTAAAAAGACAAGCTACTGAACAGGAGAAAATATCTGCAAACTATGCATCCAGCAAAGACTGAATATCTAGAATCTATAAGGAACTTAAACAATTCAACAAACAAAAACCAAATAACCCCATTAAGAACTGGGCACGATACATGGACAGGCACTTTTTAAAAGAAGACATATAAGCAGCCAATGAACATGAAAAAGTGCTCAACATCACTAATCATCAAATAAATGCAACTCAAAACCATAATGAGATACCATCTCACACTAATCAGAATGGCTATTAGTATGAAGTTTCTAGGAGAAAAATTATAGGGCCTAAGAGATGCAGTCAGGGAACATTTCAATACATTTATAACCTACTAGATTCCAACACTGTCCTACCTTCAATGATTAGGTTTAGATTCTTCTCTCTCACTTTGGACACTGTTATCCTTTGACTTCAACATCTATCCTAATTCATTGAATATTATGGACTCATATCTTAACCACCAAAACTCTACTCTACTCATTTTTTTATAGTATTTATTTATTTTTGTTTGAGATGGAATCTCACTCTGTCGCCAGGCAGCTCACTACAACCTCTGCCACTTGGGTTCTAGTGATCCTCCTGCCTCAGCCTCCCAAATAGCTGGGACTACAGGCACACACCACCATGCCCAGCTAATTTTTGTATTTTTAGTAGAGACGGGGTTTCACCACGTTGGCCAGGATTGTCTCAATCTCTTGACCTCGTGATCCACCTGCTTCAGCCTCCTGAAGTTCTGGGATTACAGGCGTGAGCCACCGCATCCAGCCAACTCTACTCAACTTCTATCAATCAACACAGTCGTATCATAAAACCTTCCTTCTAGAGTATACTTTCTCCATTCCTAAAATCTCAAATTCTGAGTTTCTTCTCACTACCCTTTCTCTTCAACTCTATTCCATCCTCATGCTCCACTCCCCAAGAGACTTCAGGTTCAAGTAGAACATTTAATTATAGATAAAAAGGTCCTGAGTTCAAAACCAAATTATATTTCCCTTGTCTAATGTTTTTATTAGACTGAGATCTTCTAGGACAGAAACCATATATTTTATTATTCATCATTATATCTACCCTTCATTCTTTGAAAAACAATTAGCACATATAGAAACTCATAAATGTTTGATGAGTGAATGGTCAAGAGACTTTATGTTCAAGTAGAACATTTAATTACAGATAAAATGGTCCCATGTTTGAAACCAAATTATTCTTCCCTTGCTTAATGTTTTTATTAGAGTGAGATCTTCAAGGACAGAAACCATACATTTTATTATTCATCATTATATCTACCCTTCATTCTCTGAAAAATGATTAGCACATATAGAAACTCATAAATGTTTGATGAGCAAATGGTCACTCCTGAATTATTAAATATTGAACATTATTGTCAGGCTTGCAGATATCTTTCATAACAAATAGAACTGGGAGAGGAGGAAGCAAAGGAAGGACAATAACCAAATTCTTTCCGCAAAAATGTTCCCTCTTTGCCTTTCCTCCATGAGATTTACTTATATTATTAAACAAATCTAGAGCCTTAGTACCTGAATATCTTATGTGTAAACTATTGCATGATCAGTATTAACCAAAGAGGGAATTCAGAGTAGAGAAAAGGATTAGTTGGTGAAAATAAAATTAGGTAAGTCAGTAAATTCAAGAGAAAGGATATACATCAGTGAGATCCTGGGGAGAAAAAGACAACACAATCTCGAAGGTAGAAAATTACAGGATTTTTTTTTTTTGCAGCCATGTTAATATATTACAAAGCTGGACAAAATTGAGCAAGAAAAAATATAAAGTTGTATTGGATTATAACACAATGTGTATAATAAATATCTATGAACTTATACTGATATAAATGATTGAATACATTAATAAATGGGAAAGAATAACTAAATCTCCCATGTAGAATAATTCCTAAAAATTTATGTAGATACTCTGGCCTCAAGATGGAGGGTGTAAAATAACTCCCTAATCCATAAGTGTGGGCTAAGAATAGAGACTTCCTTCCAAAAAGTACACAAAATAAGTAAAAATGTGTAACTTTACAGTAGAGAAACCTGACAAAATTATCTCAGCCGGTGATCAAGATTCACATTAACTGTGGGAAGTCATGTGGATAGTGTGTACCTTTGATATGAAGTAATGAAAATGGCAATTTAGCTCTGTGGTCTTTCCCCCAAAAACCCATAATCCAAGTCTAGTCATAAGGAAAACATCAGACAAATTGCAATTGAGATGCATCCTACAAAATATCTAACAAGTACTCCTCAAAACAGACAAGGTCACCAACAACAAAGTCTGAGAAACTGTCACGGCCAAGAAAACCCTAGGTAAATGTGACAATTAAATGTAACATGTCATCTTGATAGGCTCCTTGAACAAAAAAAGAATATTAGGTAAAAACTAAAGAAATATGAATAAAGTATAGACTTCAGTTAATAATACTGTATCAACATTGGTTAATTAATTGTAACAAACATACCATACTAATGTAAGATGTTAATAATAAGGAATACCTTGCATGAGGGATATAGGGACTCTCTGTGCTATCTTCTCCAATTTTGTGTAACTCTAAAATTGTCCTGCAAATAAAGTCTATTTTTTGAAAGATCTTTCTGGTTACATCTAAGATTGGTCTCTAAGTTTGTGCCCTTCCTTCTTCACTGCATACCAATTAAAAGTCCAAATTTCTTAGCTTAGTATCCAAGGACCTAGGAGATTGCAAAATATTGTCCTTGATCATTTGCAGCTCTCCTTATCAAGTAGTGAAGGCTTTTCTTCCAACTTGTGTATGTGGGCTTGGTCAACGACTTGCTAGTATAAAACAACTAGTGGCTTGAAAAGTGCTTGAACATTCAGTTATGCCTGCTTATGCATATGTTGCGATATGAACAAGCCCAAGCTAGACAACTGAAATGATGACATGGAGGGAAACTGAGGCATACTAGCCATCAACCTGTCAGCTAGACATGTGAATGAGGCCATCCAAAATCCCAATTGATCCTCTAGCTGACTCCAACTGCATGGGTAAACCCAGGAAAAATAGCACAAGAACTGACCAACTGCTGACAGCCCCAACTGCCCATCCATTTGGTAATGAACTAATAATTGTTTTAATACACTAGAAGTTAAGGTGTTTTGTTACACAGCAAAGCAGCAAAGGTTGACTAAGATACCTCTCCATTACTTTATCCCACCCAAGTCATATTTCCAAGACTGTTTTCCAGAATTCTCCTATGCCCCACCCAAACTGCATGATGTTTTTATTCCCTAGAAATGCTTTGCACTTTCCTGAATATTTACTCATGAAACTTCCCTCTGCCTGAAGTGCCTTTATTCTCAAATCCCTACTAAAGGAAATGCCACTCATCTTCCCCTTCTACAGAAAGTCTGATATATAAATATAAGGAAGAGGAGAAAACTTGGTTCATCAGATTTCCTCTTAGAAAGAGCATTGTGTTCTTAAGAAATGCCTTGGTGGTAAGGGTGAGAGCCTGAAGGAAATGGTATTGATTAGGATGTAGACTCAGCTCCAGAAACAGAAACCCAAACTATAAATTGATTAAACAGAATATAAGTTTACTTCTCTCTTGTGTGCCAGGGCATAGTCAACCAAAGATAGGCAAGACGATTCAAGAGTGTCAATCTATCTTGTTGCTCCACTATTCCTGTTGTCCTTATCTGCACAGTTCCAAATGACTTATTACCACCACATCCACATCCAAGCCAGAAGGAAAAGGTTAAGGTGAAAAGGAGGGCAGGCTCATTTCTTTAGGGAAAAAACAGACATTGTACTTCAGTTCTGCTTGCATCACATTGGCCATGGTCATATAATTATATCTGGTTGCACAGAAGGCTGGGAAATATATTGTTATCTTGGCACTCAAATATTCTACTATTACTATGGAAGAAAGGAAGAATGAAATTGAGGCTCAATATTGTGACTAGCACAAGTAAGCTCAAGTATATCAGCCTACTAAAATGCTATATAAAGGGCAAGAAAACAAACTGGCTTTGTTTCTGAGATGTAGGAAAGTAGGAAAGACAAAAAAGAAGCCACAGCAATGATGGAAGGCTATGATTCCTCTCTGAAACTTTTAACTCTATTATGAATTTCTTCTCTAAAATATTAGAATGAGAACCCTGATGGTAATTGCTAAAGAAACTCAATATTTTAAGGTAAAACAAAGTACTTTATTCCTGAATGCAAAAATTAGGGGAAGAGAGAGCCATGATAGAATGAAACCCTGATAACATACAGAAGACTATGGAAAGCTTTGAGTGTAACTGGACTTTGGAATTGGACATTAAGAAAAACTTACTACCGGGCGTGGTGGCTTAGGCCTGTAATCCCAGCACTTTGGGAGGCCAAGGAGGGCAGATCAGGAGGTCAACAGATTGAAACCATCCTGGAAAATATGTTGAAACCCCGTCTCTACTAAAAAATACAAAAATTAGCTGGGTGTGGTGGTACATGCCTGTAGTCCCACATACTTGGGAGGCTGAGGCAGGAGAATCGCTTGAACCCGGAAGGTGGAGATTGCAGTGAGCCAAGATCATGCCACTGCACTCCAACTTGGTAACAGAGTGAGACTCTGTTAAAAGAAAAAAAAAAAAAAAAAAGAAAGAAAGAAAAGAAAGAAAAAGAAACGGAAAAAAGAAAACCTTACACTGATTTCATGAAATAGATAGAAGACCTAGCTGACATCTGCGTAATTCCAGTTTCTTTTAAAATCTGGAACATTTAAACAAACAAGGGTGCTAAAAGCAGAATTAAGCATAAATGAAAAAAACATGGTTTCTTTAAAAATAATCAGTGTAGAGTTCCTAATCATGCTACATATAGCAACCATAAAGTTAGCAATTTGAGAGCGCTTTAGACTTAACATAGTGTTAGTTTTAGCTACTGGAAATAGACATGAAGTATGAATCACTTTCGTAACTGAAATGTAGGCTAAATGTAACTATCACAGATTTTAAGAATACCTCCTAAATTTCTTCTCAACCACATTTTGTGTACTGACACTAAGATATCAGTAAAGGAAACAGGATGAACTGGCCAATTTCCAGTCTTCCAAAAAGAGGCCAAATGGACTATAGTTTATAGTGTTAGTGCAAACTATACAACAGATGGATAACTGTGCACTTCTGACAGATTGAGACATGCCTGATTATAAAATCATTCATTGCTGAATAGGCCTCATTACCAGTAGAAGCTCTCATGGAGAAAGTTTAGTCAGAAACAAACACTAACAGTCATCAGGAAAACTTAGGTAAGCTTTGATGTTTCATTATTCACAAAAAGTGAACTTTCAGATGTTAACCAGATATAACACATGTAGCCCTCTTAGAAGAAATTGCTTCTTGATCAATTAGTCCACTCCTTCCTATATAAGCTGTGGAAGAATAGAAGTTGAAAATATCTGGTCAACTAGGCTATGCAGAACACCACTGTGTCCCATTTGAGAACTTCAGTTTTCTGCCCAAATACTCAGGTAACGTCTATGTTACTAATTACTGACATATAGAATTCAGGTAATGCCCATGACTATTTTACTTTATTGCAATATAATAAATATGAGAATATCTGTTACACTGACAAACACATTCCTTTTCTGCACACCCTATGGCTTGCAAGTGTTTGTGTCCATTATATACCAAAATACGCTGAAAGTAATAAGCAACAAATTCAGCTTCTAACATGTAACATTTACAAAATCCTCATCTTTTTAATCCTTTTATCTCTTGTGAGCAGGCTCAACATCTCAGAATTGTGCCCTATAACCACTTCTGATCTTGTCTCTATCGTTGGAAAGGACTCAGGTAGATGCCCTATTTCCAGCCCTTTTGAGACTCACGGGCATCTCTATAGTCTTTGGAATATCCTCAGCTGTGCTGCTTGTCTCCCAAGAATAATGGTAATTTCCAAGTACATGTTTCTGCCAATCTCCATTTCCTATGTTGCAGTGTTGTATACTGGAACTCTAGTCCTGGTTATTTATTCTATTTCTCCTAAATCCCAAAATCTGTTGTAAAGAAAAAAAGATAATGAATTATGACATAGATGCATATGTTGTGCAAACTTATAACTATGCAAAACCAAATACTACTTAATATAAATGCTATGTGTCAAATATTTCTCTAGCATAATAATATCTTTGAGCAATTAATTGGTTGCTACTCCTTCCTGCATGTTTTTGTCTCTGTTTCTCCCACTATAAAAGCAGCTTTGATACTTTCTAGACTGAGAGAGAATATATATACAAACTAGAACAAATAAATTAAACGTTTAATAGATTTTTATAAATTTATATGAGCCAAGAATATTGAAATCCAGAGCTTTTGATCTTTAAGAGCCAGGAATTATGGTGAAAAATGGACTCGGAAAGTCTAAAACGTTTCACTTGAAAACTAAAAGAAGGGCATAGATTACCTAGATCAGAGTTTATATCATGAACCACAGCACAGGGAGACTGCTGACGACATAAAGGCAGTTTTTCCAACCAAAACAAAGTCAAACTTTTGACAAACTAACAAGTGCCAGTAGGTACCTGAGAAAAGCCCCCCATATGATACTCCCTTCTTGGAGTCAAAATCCTAGGGCAGATGGAGAGAAAATAATAGAAACCATATATTTGGGGGGAATCTCAGGGAAGAAGGAATTATTTTCTGGTTTTTCAGAGTTTAGTCAAGAAGATTTTATGTTCTGGTTAGCTAGTGCTAGGAAAAAAATTATCTTGAAACATAATGGCTTAAGACAACAATAATCATTTTATTATTGTTCATAGTTTCTATGGACCAGGATTTTGGGAAAGGCTGAGATAAACTTACGGGTGTCTCGTGCTTTTGCAGTGAGATGATGGCTGGATCTATAACAGTGGATGGAGTGTGTCCACAAATGCCTTTGCAAGGTGGAGTCTAATCTCTGTTCCTTGGGTGTCAGCTGGCCTAAGTGACTAACTTTGTTTTCTTTTTTTTTTCTTTGAGACAGATTCTCACTTTGTCGCCCAGGCTGGAGTGAAGTGGTGTGATCTCAGCTCACTGCAACCTCTGCCTCCTGGGTTCAAGCGATCCTCCTGCGTCAGTCTCCCAAGTAGGTGAGATTACAGGCACCTGCCACCACACCCAGCTAATGTTTTATTTTTAGTAAAGATGGGGTTTTGCCATGTTGGCCAGGCTGGTCTCCAACTCCTGACCTCAAATGATCACACCACCTTGGCCTCCCAAAGTGCTGGGACTACAGGCATGAGGCACTGTGCCCGGCAAGTGACTCACTTCTAATGAACAGAATAAAGCAGAAGTGACAATATGAACTTCTGAAACCAAAGAAGGCATTGCAGCTTCCTCTTTGTTCTCATTCTTGGATCACTTGCTCTCTCAGGAAAGCCAGCTGCCATGTTGTGAGGACTCTCAAGCAGCCCTATAGAAAGGCCCATGTGGTGAGGAATTAAGGCCTTCAGCCAGTTGCCAGGGATGATGCCTCTTGTCAACAGCTGTGTGAATGAGCCATTTTGGAACTGGATCTTCTCCTCTCAGTCAAGCCTTCAGATGACTGCAGCCTCAGCTGACATCTTGATTATAACCTCACAAAAGTCCCTAAGGAAATCAGTCATACCACTCCTGAATTGCTGATCCACAAAAATCAAGGTTAATAAACTCTTTCTGTGGTAAGCCACTACATTTTGGGGCAACTTGATATTACTATGGGGAAACAGGTAGGTAATATGGAGGAGAGGCCGGAACAGATAAGGACTCTCCAATCATTCACCTCTTTTCATATAGTCTCAGGCCTCTCTGTGGTTTTTCTGCATGGGCTAGTTTGGGCTTCCTCCTAGTATAGCAGCTAGACCATTTACATGGTGGCTGATAGGTCTTTTATGACACATTTTCAGAAGTCACATAGCACCACTTCCTGCACATTAAATAGGTTAAAATTGCCACAAAAACTGTCCAGGTTCAAGAAGTAGTTATATACCACCACCTCTCACTGGGAGGAGTGTCAAAGTCACATTATATAAAAAGCTTGTTGGATGGGAGATACTGCCGTAGCAATCTTTGAAAAAATATGACCTGCTACATTGCAAGCTTTATAGGGAAGTCCCATAAAGAACAGGGCATTTGAGTAGCAGATTAGCAGAGTTATAAATTTAGGGGTCATCAGTGTATAGAGGGCAATTGAAGCCACTGGAGTGGATGACATTACTTAGGGAAGGAGGATAGAATAAGAAAGAGGCATAGGCTTAGGGAGTCACTTTAAGGGACTCTAAAATTTAAAAATCGGGCCAGCAAAAAAGTGTTTAAAGAGGTAGGAGGAATTCGAGTGTACTGTATCAAAAAGTCTAGAAAATACATATTCAAAGAAGGAAGAGGTGGCTACTTCAGGAGCAAATATTGCTGACAAATTAAGTAAAATGATCATAGAAAATTGGACTTGGCAATGTGGAGGTCACTAATGATCTTCATGGCATGTTATGAACCAAAATCAGACTATAGTGGTTGAAAACATACAAAAGGAAGTAAGCATAGTTCTGTGGGGAGATGAGGTCAAAAGCACAAAAGGAAGAATTAGCCTTGATTAAGAGAAGGAACATCTCCAGGGTTGGAGGGGAGGAATTTAGAATGAGCACAGATTAACACATGGGGATGGAGGCAGGCTATTGAGGGAGTTTATGCCTAAAAGTCTATGTAAAGGTCATTTGTTTAGAAAGAATTAAAAGGAATAGCCATCAGATTGTGAGAAGCACCCTGAAAGCTTGTTACAGAGTGAAAAACAGATACATTCCTTGCAAACCTATAGCATATGATCTGTGACTTCTAAGATTTCATTGGAATTGAATCTTACCTTTTACTTGTTTAAACAATAAAAAGAAAAAGAATCAACCATTTTGCTATTTAAAATTTCAAATAAAGAAATAATTTAAGAATATCAGATTTTAACACCAAGTGAATATGAGAATGGTAGGAAAACCCTGGTCACCTGTTGCATGTTACCATCAGTTGTAAGCCATTTACCCTACAGAAATCCAAAATCCTTCATTTGACTTATTACTTTATCAAAAATATTGTTGTGGTAAAGACAGATAGGAAAGCCTTAAAAGTAAAATTCTTCAGATTTGTGTTCAGTTTTACCCATTGCAGGAGACAGATTTTGTATATAGTACTATATTTACTATGGCCTTTTCAAATAACATAGTTATTTATAACATTATGTATGAGACATTGTTGTATCACATATTTCTCCAGCAATAGGTCTACAATGGTAAAGTACCACGGATTCCTTCGCAGAGGAGATGGTTGTGAAAATTTATTACAGGCTCAATATCAAGAGTGTTCTCAGAGAATTATTCCATGGCAGACAGTTCTTTGCCAAGAGAATAGAAAAAAAAGATTGCAGCATCAGATGAAAATGGACTTCTGCTCAACAAAAACAGAGCTTATCCAATAGAGAAAGGAGTTTCACCTTATTTCAGAAATGACTGATAGCCTTGACTTACTACACCAGATTGAATTAACACAGGCCAAAAGTTCTACATAAATGTAAATTTCTGGTTAAGAAATGTAAATAGACACAGAAAAAAAGACATTAGAGATACTGTGACTGCTGAAGTCACATATCCTCCTTATCCTAGGTTTGCTAAAATAGATACAATACTGCTGAAATTACACAACATGATTATGTATAATAATGTTATTCTCAAGTCTAAACAGATAGCCCATAGAAACACTTCTTTCTTAATCCTATTAGCCCCAATTTTATTAAATTACAAATTATATATTATATGACTTCACCAGGTCTGCCCACGTAAGATGCAGTCATTATAACAAAAGTATTATGCTATGAAATTTAATTTGGTATAGTTATATTTACTACAACTTACTACAATGTAATTCTTAAATTAGATATTAAAAGACTGGGTTGATATTTCAGGTAATTTTAGAGGAAAATTAACATGCTTGGCAAGCAATGTTTTCTGTTGCTCCAGATTCTAACTCTTAACAATTTCAGGTGAAGAAAGATCTCTACATTGCCCATGTTTATAGACATACGTTGTATGTCTATTAAAGGGATTTAGAGAACACCAGCCAAAGGGGATTTTTCACACAAGGAGACATGTGTTTCTCTTGTGCATAAAACACTTTGCCTAAAACCATGAAAATAGAAATTTCCAAGAAGAAACACATTGACCCATCTTTCCTAACATTTGTAATTTAGCTTAATCTAATACCAAGTGATTTTGTCACAGGATCCTTTGGGGGTCACTCTGCCAGCCAGAAACCTCTGTGGCTGGCAGCACGTCTGCTTAAGTTTCACTCACACCCTCTGGGCCCATTCCACCCACTAGGCCTGGCAGGCTGCCCTCGGCTCGCACTACCAGCCTGGATCCCATGTCTGCCGATGGCGGGCCAGGTGCGAAGCGGTGAGGGGTATGTAAACAAGCAAGTGCAGGGTTTGGCCACTGCACACAGATAGGCACACTGGCTGCTACAGCAGGACAGGCAACTCCAGGCACCAGCACAGGCACCTGCTTCATGCAGGGCTGCAGCTGGACCAGGCATTCTGCAAGTAGCTTCCACTGTGGGCACTAGTGTCTGGACGAAGGGAACATGGTGGCACCCAAAAACTTGGGAGTCACCAGCAACTGCAGACCCCTCAAGGGTAGGGGGTGGGAGTCATGCTATAGCTCTTTCCCACTGCCTGCAGCTCAGGGAACCAGGGTGGGTACATGTTTCAGTTCATTCAGTTCCACTACCTCACTCCAGCCCATCAGTCCCAGATGGCTCAGCCCCATCACCACTTCCTGTCACGTGGGGCAGCTGCCCAACACTGCCAGAGGGCAGGAGGGCTATAATGTTACAGCTCTAGCTCAGGGAATCCCAAGGTCTGGGCCTCCAAAAGGGTCACTACTCCTCACTACCACAGTATAGCAAATGGGAGCGTGTCATCATCCATTGCTCAGTAAGCCAGCCAGGAAAGTGTTACATCTCTTTTCATGCCCTCCATTCAGAGGTCCTGAGTTCTTGTCCTATGTCCAGGAAACATGAGGTTATGTGGATAATCAGAGGGTGAGCAAGGTAGAGAAGAGTTTCATTGAGTAACAGAACAGCTCTCAGCAGAGAGGAGACCCAAAGTGGGTAGCTCCTATCTGCAGGGAGGTAGGCTGACTTGTGGATGAGTCCAGGGATTTTATGGGCTCAGAATGGAGGATGTGTGTGTTAACTGGTTCATGGGCAGGAGGAAGTATGTGCTGATTGGTCCTTCGGTGGGCCTGGAAAAAGCATCATTTGATTTGTTGAAAGGCTTCAAGGAAGTTCTCACTCTGGGTAGTGGATTCTACTTGGAACCGGCGGCCTGGTTTTAAGGCTTCATGCTGTCTTTGCTTGAAGGTCAGGTTTCACTGGGACCCGTCTCATTTGCCTAGGAATTTGTCTGTCTCCTGCTGCTATCAATTTGATTCATATTTTGTTTTCATCCCTCATTAAGTTATTATGAGCAAGTTTTATAGGCAGTTGCCAGTAACTTAGTGAGTAATTTACCCAAAAAAGTTTGGCACAAAGACACACTATACTACCATAATTAAACTCCTCCATTAGAATATATGCTCCTTGACAGCAGGGATCTTGTCTATCTTGTTCTCCATATTTCATGTGCCTAAAATAGTGCTCAGCCCAAAGTAGGTGCTCAGGAAGATCTGCTGAATGAAATGAGTGAGTGTATCACCAATGTGCAAATTCCTGAAAGTTATAAACATTATAGGAGTTCTTTGTTTCTTTCTCTTTCACTGTATATTTTGTGCAAAGGAATTAATATACAGTGAATAGAAGGGGAAGGGGATTAATCGACAAGTCTTTTAATGCTAGAGAGCATTCTCATATTTTGATTTCAAAGCATAATCCTTATTCCTTTAGCTTTATTACTGTTCAGGCTTGCCCTTGGTCTGCCACAGCATATCATTAGCAATTAAGGCCCCAAAATTTCTATCTACTGTTGAAGTTACTACTTGGGAAAGAACAGAAAATCCTGCTGAACAATAGAGACATCTGCTGGCTAAAATGACATGCTTCTATTCTTAAAATATTGCACCTAGATGCACAAGACTTGGGCAGTAAAGTATAGAGTAACACCAAACGTGTGATGTGTTAAAATAACCTCTTTCCACTTGAAAAATAGGTAACATTTGTTTGTTTTATTCCAGAATTTTCCAAGTAGCAACACTATCTGGAAAAAAAAAGAACAGCTGATCTCTGGTAGTCAGCTGTTCTTGCCAAAGAATAGAAATGGCTAGCTTCCAGGTCTTCTGGCTTAAGACAATTATCTTTAATATCAACAAACATTTAAGTGTCTGCTAAGTTAAAGTACTGTGCCATATATTGGCAAATCAAAGCTTATGGCAAAGGAGGAAGATGGCCCATTTCAGCTATGTCTGGACATGCGCTGAGCTCTCGTCTTGGAGAAATAGGAATACTACTCAGTCTTAAAAAAGAAGAAAATTCTGCAATATGCAACAAAATGGATGAACCTTGGGGACTTCACAGAAATACAAATACTACATGATTTAACTTACATTAAGTTTCTAAAATAGTCAAATTCATAGAATCAAAGAGTGGAATGGTGGTTTACCTGGGGTGGGGAGAAGCGATGGGGAGTTAGTAATCAGTGGGCACAAAGTTTCAAAAACAAGATGAATAAGCTCTAAGGATCTGCTGTACAACATTGTACCCATAGTTAATGATAATGTTTTGTATACTTAAAATTGTATTATGAGGGCAGATGTCATGTTGTGTTCTTACCACAATAAAGTTTTTTGAAAAATTCAGCTAACTTTTGCTGAATAGCCTACCACCTGGCAGTGCTGTGCTTTCACCATTTTATAAACATTTTACAAGCCAGTTGCTTTCTTTAAACATGGACAAATGCCTTGCCATGTTGCACCCCCTCCTATGCTTGTTTATTCTCATCTTTCTGCTTAAGTATCTCCCTAGAAAGGCCTACTCTGAAGTCTCTATGTAAAAGTTCACTTTCAGAGCACCCAAGTCGTATCTTTCTCAGAACTTAGAAAACACGACAATTATTGCTTAGTTAACTAATATATTGTCCCTCTCTCTTCCATGCTAGATTATAAAGGAACAGGCCTTTAAGTCTGGGTCTAGATATTCTCTCATTTTAGTGAAGTATCTGAACTGTTTTATTTTGTTTTGCATACCAAAATTAAAAAAAAAGAACAAAAATTTTTATCCTTATTGGCCAGGAGTATTGGAAGCCTTAGCTCTCCATACCCGTACCTTGGTAAGGAACCACTTTTTTTTTGCTTATATTCCATCAGTAGGCCTCAACAAAGATTGACCACAAGAAGAAAAAAGTCAAGTGGATATAGATACGTGGTCACCAGGCTGAGGTATTAAAAGGACTGTAGAGATGACACACACACAAAAATGCAGGATGGTTAAAGGATTGTAAGATGGAGTGTCATAAGGTCCAGAAGAAAGCCTACAGGAAGAATCTGAGTCAGGAGACCACTTCATAAAGCCTGATGTGTAGGCTTAACTATACTTTTATTTTTTGCTATAAAAATGTTTTATTAGGCCAAACTACTTACTATGAAAATGCTTTAAAATGCAGGAGGAGGAGATGTAAAGACTCAAAGAAGTGCGTAGTGACAATGGCTATCAGAACACACTAAAGAATCCACACTGCTTCCCCACTTTACCTAGAAAAGGAAGCTTCTAGGCTACCTCCTCCTCCTCAGCACATTTACATTGACAGTTTGTTCATTCCTCTGTTAGCATAGCAATTCCCATCAGATGGAAGGCCCTACAGTATATACTCCTCAGCTATATGAACAGGACTCAGAGACTGTGTAAAAGTAAATTAGGAATTGTATTTTTCTTTTACTTTGAACAAAAGCTTATAAACATTTTTTTTTTATAAAATAGCATGATAATCACGCAACAACAGAACCTGCTTCTCAGTATTTGAAATACTTCATATTAATATATCAACCTGCCATTAAAAAAGGCAATTTCATCAGCATTCAATCAGTGATGAAGTTCATGAAAGTGTTATAAAACCTCTAGAGTCCAACAAAGTCAATTATAACTAGCAAATGCAGTAAATACCAAGCTATGCTGCAAATACTTTCATAATCATTGTTTAGGATAGAAATACTTCTCATGATTTTTCTACAAAACATTTAAAACTTCATGCATTCTCTAAATACACACTGACTAAGTAGTGAGGTACAGATAACGTAGAAGTGTAACTGCAGAAAATTGTTCTAGGAATCAAGTTGTATTATGGATAGTCTTTACATTGACTATTCAGGTTAAAGAGATAGAGACGTTACTATGATTAACATATCTTTTAGGTTATGTATTAAGCTAATGTTAAAATACACTCGTCATTCCCAAATAAATACCAGCTGACTTGGAAAAAGGTAGTTATGAAAGAAACTCAACCAGTAAGGGAGAACTTAGTTTTGAGGATGCACTTGACTTTTTTTAGGGAATTAGCAGCATGAAGGCTGACGTAAAATTTTGCAGAAGAGACTGTACAGCCCGACCATAATTTATATATCACTATTTTGTGCCTTAACAAAAAGAATCCTATATGGTAATGTTTCATGAAAAATGTGGCTAATTAGGAACCACCTTCTTATCAATGTTAATGTCAACAATTTTCATATGTAATCATTATTTTATTATAACTGCTCTTTCAGTAGTTGTATTGCTTCTCTGGCTTTAGAGTTTATTAGTTTCCATTTTTAATGCTCAATACATGTCAGGTTCTACGTAAAACATGTTGTCAACAATATTTTGGAAGGTAGATCTTATTACTCCTACTTTTCTAAAGTAAATGAAGCTAAAGGAGGTGAAGTGCCATATTCAGTACTAAGAAATGGAGCCACTATTCACACTCAGGTTTGACTGCCTAAGACCATACCACAATACTATTCTGTCTCATAGTTTGGCTTACATAAACGTTATTATGTACTTATTAAAAAACTGAATGATATATGGCTTAACTCCAATAGAATGCTGAGTGCCACACATTAGTAATAAAATTATCAACACAAGAAAATGCTGCTTCTGACATTTATTTTTGAAAATTGGCTAAACATCTCAATCCTCCAGTAAAGGAAAGCATTTGTAAACTGGCTGTAATCATTTGTTTTCGTATGAAAGCAACGAAAGCGTATTTTGTGAGCTGCAACCGGGTAGTTCAGAACACAGCCTTTAGAGCTGAGGCTTCAGTTCTGATTCCACCACCGACTTGGGAGCCGTTGGACACATTCCTTCACTTCTCTTTGGTTTCTGTGTAAAATGGGATTCATTTGTAATAACTGCAGCTGTGCACTTATAAACACCAAATGAATGAGTTTAATACACGTAAAACAGTCACATGACACATAAGCACTCAAAAAAATGCTGACTCACACTGCTGAATCCAAAAGCTTATTTATCCTTTTTGTTAATAAGGGTATTAAAACGCATTTTCGCTTTAGGATGGGTTTATACAGCTGCAACCCAAGAAGCATCTGTACTTTTAAGAAGAATTGGGCACAAAAGAAGAGCATCTTCCTAGTGTAACAGTGAGATCACACTCACAGAGGACACATTTCATCAAGAACTGCTTCACACGCCCAGACAACATCTCATTTTAAGCCCCTGCGGCAAGGCAAATCAAGTACGAAAACACACACTCCCAGTTTTCTTCAGCACCGAGATCACCGGTCCCTTCCATTCCACACCGCGGCTCCCTCGGCTCGGAGCCACAGGGAACTACGAAAATCGGCCCATGGGGCCGAAGTGTCCCCAGAACCAGAAAAACGACAGTTGCGTCAAAGCAGAAGGACCTCTTTTACAGCGTCAACAGTGGTATAGTCAGTGCAGAGATTTCCTAGCAGAAAGAGAGAAGGACAGTAGATATCCACTGAAGACCTACGTTCCAAACCTTTCAAGACCTTTTTTCGCGCGCCGACATAACCGGAAGTGACGCGTTCAGCCAGCGCGCGGGGCCACCCGCGGGACACACGAGCGGGAGGGGCGGCGTGCGGGGAGCTGGGGGCGGGGCGCGGCCGCAGCTCCGTTTCCGGTGGCTCGTCGCGCTCGCTCACTCCAGCTGCAGCCACTCTCTCCCGTGGCTGCTTCCTCCATCCTGGTATTTTTTGGAGCCTCCATCCTGGTTCTTCCAAAGTGCCCGGACCCAAAACAGGAAGTAAGTGCGATGGAACCTTCAGGTCCCAACCGCCGCCAGGGCCGCTCCGCCCAGTGGAGCCCGTCCGGCCCCTTTTCTGCCCGCTAGCTCCCGCCGGCTGGCGCAAGCTGCCGGCTCCCTGGCACCGCGGGCGGGGTCGGAGCTTGGCCTTCCTGACGTTGCAGCTGCCGTCCCCGCACGTTCCGGCCAGGGCCTCCCTCTCAGGGCCGGGTGGCGCCCGTGCCTCAGGCTGCAGAGTAGGGAAGCCAGCGGCCGCAGAGGCACAGCAGCGATACGACGGGGGCGGAAAATGGCGGCGGCTTCGGAGGAGCTAAATGGCGCCGGGACCCCTGAGGGGGTGGGGTGGGCCGGGAGGTTGGGTAGAGAACTGGGCCACAGGGAGTGGGGACAGTAAGGAAGCCCTATTTGCTTTTTCGTGGTGTTCCTTTTTTAATTTTTATTTTTATTACGTTTTTCGGTTTTGTTGTGTGGTGCAGCGTAGGAGAGGTAGGCTTGGGTGGGGTTGAGAGAGTGGGGGCGGGTCTCGACCCAACTTCCCCCGCTTTGCTTTTTTGTTGTTCTTTTACTTGGTTTGCGCTTTAGATTCTAATGTAATTTTGCGGGGATTCAGCCTTGCTCGGCGATTCACGGCCCAAGCAGAGAGAATCGGGATAGCTGGCCGAACTGCCTCTGTCAGTCTGAGTCTCTTTAAAGGAGGGATGTGGGCTGGGGCGCGGGGACAGAGTCCTGGTGGAGTGCGGAAAATGCGTCTGTAAAGAGTAATTGGCTTATTGTGCCGAGATCCCAGAAAGTTCTTAAAATTTTTAAATCCACTTTGTCCTGTAAAATGGACTTCGCTTTGAGAATTTCTTCAGGGAGGTATGTAAAGTGTTTTACCACAATCTCCAGAGGAGATTTGAGAGTAGAAGTGGCCAAGCGCCCTTCTGTGTAGTTGAATGATAGAGCATATGTTTTTATATATAAATACTCGGTGTAGATAAGAAAAAGGATAATCGTATACAATATGAATCAGGACTCCTCCCTTTCTCTCATTGAATTTGCGTAGTAGCTTTTTTTCACAACTCGATTCATTTTTGTATACCTCTTTAATGTACATGGATTTGATTTTTGTTTGTGTGCCTCCTTTCTGACAGGCGAGGCTGCTTGTTGAGACGTCCTACAAAATGCATATTTTGTAGAATTTTTTAATATTAATGTCTTGAGCTTAAAGTTGTGCCATTTGGAATATTTTAAATTAGTTATACCTGTGTTTTTAAATCGTGGGAGAAAACCATTTGTACCTTTTAAGCTCCAGTCCAAATACGAAAATATTCTTCCCCTATGTTGAAAGTTTTACAGAATCCGTTTTTTTTCCCCAGTTAGGGGTTTTCTTTTGTTGTTTGTTTGTTTGTTTTACAGGCAGTCTTACTGGTATTTCGTAAGGGTTTTCATATTTTTTCATTACTTCAAATTTTTTTAAGCTGGTTTTAAATTTGTATTTCAAGTAACTTTCTGAAGATTATTGTATTTTAACAAATTAGGTAATTTACTATCACTTTTTACATTTAAAGAATGACTATGGCGATATAACAAAATCTTATCTTTTTGCTCTTATGGTGTAGTAGAGACAAGATTTCACGTATTTGGTTAGGATTTAGATATCTTGTTAAGATTTACAGAAAAAAAGGTTAAAACTACATTTCTTAACATACAAAAGTTGTCTTGCTGAGAGAATCCAATTTGGTGTGGGAATAGTTTTTTTTCTTCCATACACAAAACACAAAAGCCAGCCTCATTCTGTCTGGAAAAAACCATTATGTTATAGGTGTGAAAAATACATTTCATGATTTGTGGTGATTTTTGTCTCATTTTAACTCCCAATACTAGGTGCTTCTGTATGCCACCAAACAAGCTAATTTTTTTTCTTACTATTTTAGTTGATAGGCTGACCCCAAAATATGCATTTTGGGACTGATTTAGCACCCGCATATTCTGCGTGAATCTCTTTATTGATTGCAGTTGAGCTAATGGTGGAGCCAAAATGCTATTGCCCTGTCCTCATCAAGATTTAATCAGTAAGTACTGGGCATTGCATCTTTCTTAGAAAAGTTCATACTTTGCAGTTATATATGAATACATTATATAAAGATTTTTCTCTGAGTGTTCAGGTGTTAGAAGTATTTTGAGGGGAAGAAATCAAAGTTTGGGGGTATGACTTGAGCTTTGAAAACAGAGCGTGGCTGGGAAATGTTTACTAGTAGAGAATCATATCAAAAGTAGGTCGCTGTCCTGTAGTCCTTTTTTTAAAGATCTCTTTTTTCAGTGCTTTAGTTATCTCATTACACCCAAGGGGTGCATTAAAGGTGGAGAGATAGTGTATATGTTTTATAAGGTTAGTTTGATATCACTACTTAGTATTTAAATAACAACAAAAAGCTTGTCTTCACCTTTTCTGCAAAAAAACTTAACCTATTAGCCTCATTTATATCTCCAACATTTACAGACCCTAATTTTTATTAATGGTGTAATAAACTTACATGTCCTAAAAATAACATCTCATTATTTTAAACAGTTGCTGTTGCCATGCTTCATTAAGTGCATTGGCTTAAATTAACACCTGTGAGGATGAATGAGCTAATGTGAACAAGTGTTCCCTAAGGATTTACTGCCTGGCACATAGATGTTAAAATATTGAGGGAGCTTAGAAGTGTATTGACGTCTTGCATCACTTGTATTAAACATGTATCTGTCTGTTGCAAAGACATCAAAAGTTTAGAAAGGAACAGAGTTTAGGAAAGGTTCATTCTGCTTTTTTTATGTCATTTGTAGAGACTGCATATTTAATACCGAGGTGTTATTCTGCCTTTCCAAAATGGAGTTTCAATTTTCTTAGTCCATTTTATTCTCACTATCATCATATATTTCCTATATGAAAGAATTTCCCAAGAATTGATATACTTTTAAAACCTTTGCAGTTTCAGCTCCAAAAGATTTTTGTATCTCTAGATGATACAAGATGATCCAAGAAAGTTGTAAACTAAGTGATTTTTATTAAAGTAATTGCTAAGTGTTAAGGATAAAATACAGATAGTTACCAAATGTATTTGGCATTTATTTGCTTTCATGTCATTTCTCCCTTTATCTTGATGATGCTTTCATTTTGTGAAGAAAATTTCTGTAATAGAAATCACAAACAGATTTTGTGTTTGCTTTGATTCTATAAAGGTAAGTAAGTTTAAAGGAGGAACCTGTTTATCACGTTTTCCCCTCCCCGCCAAGTTTGTAGAAAGATCGTCCATTCCATGACTGAATACTAGAAATAAGTTGTCAGGAAAAAGCACACTGGAGAGCTCATTATGAACAGTTTAATTTTCTATCATCCCATATATTTAAATGTCATTGTTAATGTCATTAAATGTACCCTGTTAGGTTATTCTTCCAGTCACCAGTGGTCAAAGCTAATTCATTCACTTCCATCAGGTGTTACGTATCAGAAATGCTCATTAGGTTTATTTTTCTGCCTGTTTATATTTTAGTATCTAATGAGGAAATGTGCTTTAAAAATGAAGAAAAAATTAACTTCACTTTAAATCACAGGTATCTGATGATACTGTATAGTTCCCTTTAAAGAGCTTCTGATGGTGCCTTTTATGAAAGTACTCAGTTTTGAATGGATGAAATCTTTAAAGTGTAGCCAATAACACATTATTAGCTCTTAAACCATACATAGGGTGAAAGAGAACATTTTGCTTTTTAATAAGCAATGTAATTTTATTGTCGAACCAGATATGAAATGCTGCACCTTAAAATGATCCATGCTATCAAGTAATTCTCCTTGTTCAAGTAATAATGGCATTGTTTTCAATAGTTGGTAATTGAAATCAACATTTTAAGCATTAAAGCTTGCTAGAATAGAATAGATTCCACTAACAGTTCTATTGACATATTTTACTATCTTAAAACCAAGCCATAGTAAACATTAATTAGGTACCTTAATTGAATATGCCTTATGTTCATTTATGGCTCTGCTTCTCAAACTTTTCCATAAAGTACATAGAGGAACAAATCCCAAGGGGCCTGGCACTGTAGTACAAAACATTCTTCCTCAAGTGTGTAGTGTTCCCATTCGTATCTTGAGTAGAATTGGTACTTAGGAAGATGTTATGCTTATTCTATGACCTTACCTGTTGTCTGACAGCCCTGTGGGAACCCATGTTGAGGATGTATGAATTTGTTACCTATTATCTTCCACTTAGGTTTTCTACTTAGCAAAGTTTTGTTATTTCAGAACAAAAATATCTTCCAAATTCCTTATATGTTACTATGCAAATACCCTTAAGTATTTTTTAAAGCATTAGTTATACAATAAGCTATACAATGGTTCATTTGGAGTTTTATAATAACATAGCCTTAAAAACACATGTTGAGTAATAGGTACGGATTAGATAAATTTAGATCTGTGTACCCATTCAAAATGTAGAGTAGTAATATTGGAAAATGCTCCAGATACAGTAAGTACAAAAAAAGATGTGACAGTATGATCTTAATATTGTGAAAACAGTAAAGATAGGCATGCTGATACATGGGTAGAAGCCGGGCAATCACACAAAAAAAATATGAATGGGTCAGGGAAAAAAGACCTCTGAAAACTGCGTCCTTACTGCCTTGTTAGTTGAATTATGTCAGAGACTGTTTCTTACCCAGTTGTTTCTCAGTCTTTAACCCACCTAATAAAATTGTGGTGCTAGATGTTCTGTAGCTTGCAAAGATTTCACAGTATAAAGTGAGTATATGAAAATAGGCAATGTTTTTATATCATGTGGTCTCATCTCATGTTCCATTTTAGAATCACAGCTCCAAACAGCTAGGGTCAGCAAATGTTGGTTCCTGTGCTTTTCATGATTGCCAGTAATAGCATCTAAACTATTCCATACTTGTATGAGTGTACTGTACTTGGAAATGGGTATACATCTGTTTATAAAATTAGCCCCCAAAACTGGGAACAAAGGTCACTTCGTTCCTTGATTCTGGTTTTTAGAACATATTCAACACTTAAATGCCCAGAAAAATCAGGACAATAGGTAGACTCAGTTGATGGAAATACCACTCTAAGATAAACCACTGGATAAGAACTTTACATCAAAAATAATAAATTTTTTTAAAAAAGGAACTTTACATCAATACTGAAAGGAAGAATAGCATGAATGACTCATTTCTTTAATTGAATTCTGTGTTTAACAGATCCAAGAGTTACTTCTTTATGCTTATCCCTTTTCGTCCTTCCAGGTTATAGTATATTAAATAGGGTCATCTTTTTCATTGGGAGCTATAATGTAAGATTATATGGTAATAAAGATACAGTAACTCCATTATAAGAGTTTTGTACCACACTTAAGGTTGTGTGGTGTGTGTGTTTTTTTTTTAAGCCACTGGAATGGTGTTTTGCAGTTGACAGCATGTACAAACCTGCAATTGTATAATTGTTTTGTTTGGATTTTAAGTATAATAAAAATATGTTTATGTTTAAGAAATATGATGCATTAAAGAAGTCCTCTGTAAACATAATTCTCAGTGTATTTTCCTGCTTTGTTTCATACATAAATAACAATGTAAATAGTCATAAATAAAACTATCAACTTTCATGGCCCAGAAGTATATACAAATTTTGGTGTTTGGCAGAAGGTGTTCTCTATGTTCTTATAAATTAAAACATGCAGTGTTTGTAGTGATTACTAATGAAATTACTTATCCCAAGTCCTTACTGTATCCCAGTTCTATCAATAGTAAAACTTACAGTGTACTTGGTAAAGATGCCACATGTTTAAAAAAATCAAAATGATTAAAAGAATAATAAAAAGTGACCGGGTGTGGTGGCTCACACCTGTAATCCCAGCACTTTTGGAGGCCGAGGCAGGCAGATCCCCTGAGGTCAGGAGTTCGAGACCAGCCTGGCCAACATGGTGAAACCCCCGTCTCTACTAAAAGTACAAAAATTAGATGAGCGTGGTGGCAGTTGCCTGTAATCTCTGCTACTCCGGAGGCCAAGACGGGAGAATCGCTTGAACCTGGGAGGCAGAGGTTGCAGTGAGCTGAGTTCATGCCACTGCACTTAAGCCTGGGCGACAAGAGCAGGACTCCATCTCCAAAAAAAAAAGGAATTCTAAAAAGTAATATAAATATTAGTCTTATTAAAACCACTTTAGCTTGTCTGAAAAACAAAATGCTGCTAAGGAGTGAATGTTGTACCATTATTTAAATGGCATGTAACAAAATCTGAAATTTAAGGAACAAATCAAATACATTTTAGTCTTGCAAAAAAACACATTGAGATTGTTACAGGAACAGAATACTATCCTAAGTTTTCTAAAATTTGTTTCTGAGTCATCAGTGAGTTAAAGCTTTAAGAGTTAAAATAATTTTAGAAAGCCATAATTCTTGATAGAGAACATATGATTAGGTTTTAATGACCAGAAATAATTATTTCTTCATAAAGCGTTCAATAACTTGAAACATACCACCTCTCTAGTGATTTATCAAATAACCACTCAAAATTTATTAGGTACACATTTAAATTACTTTCATATAATAAAAGTCAACTGGAATTTTGCATATTCACAATTTCATTTTATACATTATTTTTTAGGTCTCGGAAAACATGCTTCACCAATCTATAAAAATGATCTGGTTCACACTGTTAACTGCCGGACAAACTTTTTTTAAAAACTCTTAAACAGCAGATTATAAGAAATGTTTCCACTGTTATTTTAAGATTCTGAGATACATAATGAATCTAAATGAAAATTTACAAATGGTGGCCAAAATCTTGTCAACTTTCAGCCCAATGTAACATTCCATATTTATGCATAAATAATTCACAATTATTGAAATTTATAATGAAAATGTCAACAAGGCATATAACATTTGTCAGACACATGATAGACTATATAGAAAATTAAAGCTATCAAAGCTATAAATACAGTGTGCATAAATAACAGCAATGCCAAAGCATTAGGGCTGTTAAAATTTATATATAAACACATTTGATAGTTTAAGCCCCTCTCCACGATAAAGCTATGCATAAAACTATTCCTGATAGTTCTTTCTGTAAGCTACTCTCCACTGATAAAGCTATGGGTAAAACTAATTCCTTGTACAGCTTTAATAACTGATGATAAAGCTGAGTTAATTCCTTTTTTATAAAACTGTATACCAATAGACAAAACATCCATATCAAAATTATTTAAAGCAGGTCGTCCCTGGTCTTCCTAACTGCATTTGGATTTGCTGTTACCCTCAGATATTTTTTTCTTGAATTTACTAAGGTATCATACTATTTAAAGATACTCAGCAAATGATGGAAACATGCCAAAAGGCCACTTTAGTTAAAATGGCTGTTAAAATTGTGTTTATTTTTCTTCCGTGCTATCTTCTCATTTTTAGTTTAAAAATAGTACATATGGTATAACCCATTACAAAGAAAGGAAAATTGAAAAGAGCTCATGATGTGCAGTCATGTGTTGCTTAATGACAGTTCTCGGAAATGTGCTTTGTGTGATTTCTTGTGAGCATCATAGAAAATACAAACATGTACAGCATGTTACTGTACTGAATACAATACAGTTTTAACATAATGGCAAGTATTTGTGTATCTAAATATATCTAAATATAGAAAAGTTGTAGTAAAAATATGGTGGTATACTCTTATAGACTTACTATATATGCACTCCGTTGTTGACCAAAATATTATATGGTGCATGACTCTTTTGCTCCAAAAAGGACCAGAAAGGTGAGAGTTGGTGATTTTCCTGATAAACCAAATGGGGAGGGATTCCAGAAGTTGTTAAGCATAGATTCATGTATAATGAATTAGAATAAAGGCACTAAATTGCTAAGCTTTTTACCCTACTATCACAATTTGATTTATTCACCAACATTTTTGTCCAATATCAGAATACATATGTATTCTGTGTAACAACTGTCTTGACTGCACTTGATCCTTTTGTTCTGATAAGGAAGCTAAACCTGAAAAAAGGATCTGTAGTTTGTCTTTTCTTTCCTGCTTCTAATTCTGTACATATTTCCGTAAGGCTTCTGCCCCTACTACTCTCCACCAAATTACTTTTGTTAAAGGCACCAGTTGTTCTCCATATTGCCAGATTACATAGTCATTTCTCAATCATCTTATCCTCAGCAGTTTTCAACACAGTTGACTACTTAATGCTCATTGAAAAAACACTTGTGCTTCTTAGTCAACACCTCTTGGTTTTTCTGTCGCATCTCTAGCTGGTCCTTCTCATTCGTCTTTGCTTGACTTTCCAGATGTAGTGGAGTGTTCTAGAACTGGAATCTAGGCTGTCTTCTCTAACCTCTTTAAGAAATCTTTGAAAACAGTGTGCATGCCACTAACTCACATTTATAGGTCTAACGCTGGCCTGTTGAACTCTAGTTTTATATTTTTATCAGCTTGACATCTTCATTTAGATACCTTATCTTTGTTAGTGTTAATATTAATAAAAATTACCTTTGAATTTTTAACCATGTAAATGTGTTATGCATTAAAAGTGAAACTAGGTCAGTTTCTTAAATATTAATAAATGTACTGGCCATATAGCTCAGACTATAGGGGAAAAATAGTGAGTCAAGAACATGTTAAAGATGACAGGGGTTTGGGCTCAGTGGCTCATGCCTGAAATCCCAGCACGTTGGGAGGCCAAGGCAGGTGGATCACCTGAGGTCAGGAGTTCAAGACCAGCCTGGCAAACATGGTGAAACCCCGTCTCTACTAAAAAATACCAAAAAGCCGGGTGGGTAGTGCGCACCTGTAGTCATAGCTACTTAGGAGGCTGAGGCAGAAGAATTGCTTGAACCCTGGAGGCAGAGGTTGCAGTAAGCCAAGATTGCGGCACTGCACTCCAGCCTGGGTGATGGAGTGAGACTCCATCTCAAAAGCAAAAAAAAGCTACTGTATCCCCAATACCTGCATATAGTAGAGGTGTAATGTATTTGGATTTATTTGTTGATTGAATAAGCTTGTTAATTTACAAAGTAGCATAGAATCGTTCACTAATCTCTAAAAGGAGTTGCAGAACTTTAAAAAAGGAGCCAGGATTCTGGTTCTTTTTCCCAAAGTTTTGGATTAACTTGGGTCTTTAAACAATTTTCATTCAAATGCTAAACCTGTGACCATTTTCCACCTATCAAATAAGCATTCTGCTTTTTGCTTTGAAGTTTTTAAAGAACAACTATTGGCAAGATTACTAAGAGTAGAGTTTAGATTTCAATGATTGGGATATAAATTTGTGCAACCTTTTGGGAAAATAAATTTCAGTATGATTGAAGAGTTCTAAATGTTGTCATTTCCTTTGATCTAATGATTTTTATTTATTAATTTTCAAGGAAATAGAGTGTAAAAATATGTTTTTCAGTATGGTTTAAGGAAATTAAAAATTGGGAACCACATAAATGTCCAGTAATAGGAGAACTGTTAAATTATGTCACACTTTTTATTGCAGCATAAATTTTATTTTTTGTTTTATTCTTTGAGACAGGTTGTTGCTGTCACTCAGACTGCAATCTTGATTTCCTGGGCTGCAGCCATCCTCCAACTTCAGCCTCCTGAGTAGTTGAGATTACAGGCATAAACCACCACACTAGGCTAATTTTTTAGTTTTTTTGTGGAGACTAGATCTCACTCTCTCAGGCTGGTCTCAAACTCCTGAGCTCAAGCGATCATCCTTCCAAAGTGCTGGGATTACAAGTGTGAGCCACCACACCTGGTGCAGCATAAGTTTCAAGTAATAAAAACCTGTGTTAGATGCCTCCCTTGGTTTCCTTCACACTTTTCAATCTGAGCAAATTCTAAAAAGCAGGATATAAAATTGCAAGATATGCTATAGTCACAGACACATACATTGGGGGATGAGATTGGAAGGAACTACACCAAAGAGTATGAAAAATCATTTTTTGGAAAGTTTATGGATGATTTTGACCTTTTTTTTTTTTTTTTAAGTTTTTTACATTTCTTTTCCCCATCTTTTGCAATGGATATTACTAACAAGCCAGGCTTTTAGAAATTAATGGATTCAGAAATGATGACATGAAACACGAAATCTAATAGATTATTAAGTTTCTTCAGCAGAATCTGTACCTTTTCCACTGAAAATGCAAAGAGGATCTAATTAGAATGCTGCAGAAATTAAAATTTTAATCCCTAGTTTTGCTGAAACATCCCCTTGAACCTCAAATACTGTTTTTTTTTCTCTTTGGTTGGCCTTTGAGGATAAAGATGAGAAACTTATTGAAAGAAACTTTGGAAACCATTTCATATTTCATAAAGTTTCACATTGCTTTCAAGACCTTGTAATTTGCCTTTTCTGGCCTTACTGTTTAAGGTTTCTTTTTTTTCCCCACAGATTACTAGATAGGGTTGTTCACCTGTCATCTTAAAGGTGTTTTCTGAATGAATAGGGTATTATTTAATTTTTAATGCTTTAAGGTAAAACAGAGAGGGATTAATAATTATAAAGAAAAACTATAGTTACTAGTAATATTTATGGTACTGTATTGGTTGATATACACATCATGTTACATGATGGTACCACGATCTGTAGTTCATAGAACCACTAGCATAGCTGAACCTGTTTGTTTTGTTTTGTTTTTCCAGAGAATGTTTGCCTGATGAGAGCCACTTGGGTTAAGAAACTACCTGTGAATGTTTATTAATCATTTCTGTCCTTTCTTCATTGGGAAACACTTTTAGAGACTAATTTCCAAAAGTTCTGCTTAGAATTCTAGTTTTATCTTACTCTTCTAGTTGAGATAACACAGAGGCTTGAGGCTAGACTGTCATCAGCATACTGCTGTCCTACTTGTTTTTTCTTACTAAGCCTTATTGTGTGTAATGCTGTTACTTTTTCAGAGTGTTGCAGAGATAGGAACATGGGGGAGAAACAATCTGGATAACATGAAAGTGATGCTGCTGGCTAAGGGAAGGCAACTTGATTCTGTGGGAAGGGCTGTAGCTGATCCATCTGTTGTCTAGGTAAGTCTGTCTTTGTTGCAAAGACCTCACATGATTTGCAAATTTGTCAAAACTAGATCATATTTCCATTTACCTTTATTTTGTGAATGGTGTAGTTACCATCGTAAAATGAATAATGTCCTTTTCAAATAGTAATTTGTATAGTAAAATTTTAATGAATTATTGGATCTTCCCCATGTAATTGTTAATATATTTAGGTTAATATATTTTTTGTGCCCAGGAAAATACATTCACTTCAGTGGTAAACACATGAATGGACTAATATCTTGTGTATAGGAGCCAGAGAGAGCCAGGCATGTTGGCACACACCTATACCAGCTACTTGGGTGACTAAGACAGGAATATCACTTGAGCTCAGGAGTTCAAGGCTCTAGTGCACTAATGGTAGTGCCTCTGAATAGGTTCTGCATTCCAACCTGGGCAACAATGCAAGACCCCTTCTCTAAAAAAAAAAGTTTAATAAACATTGAGAAATTATATCAGGGTTTATGTCCTCTGCATTATTTAGTTGGTAAAACATATGTGGATAAAACCAAAATTGAGTATTGAGGCAAGAACATCCTTAAACCTTATGAGGTGTTTCTGAAAACTTCAACCAGGCCGTTGATTACAGTTTCATACCTCTCACTGCCCGCCCACCAGCCATGAGGTATTATATTCTGAGACTAATTATTCTGTCTGTCTGAACAAGAGGAAAATAATACTTGTGTAAAACAGCAGCTAAGGATACTTTGAACAATGAAAGTACCTATTTCAAAAGAAGGCCTAACTCATCTCTTAAAATTGCAATTTGGTCAATGATGGATATATGTACTTGTTCAATATTAAGTACACAGCAAAAATTATTTGGTGTTCCTATTTTTCAGATAATAGAGCTTAAATACCTATAAAAATGTTTTGGAAAAATAATTATTAAATCAAGATAAAAGTGTTGATGAATCCAAGTTAAGCACCTACAAAGCTGTCCATAAAGACAAAATCAAAAAATGGTGAGAGTTTTGCCAATATGACAGTCTTTTGTTGGATGTTGCAAAAATCTTCCTTAAAGTATTATAAATGTTGTAGGTTTTCAAAATTTATCAGAGCCATCAATTCTTGCAGATTATCTTATTCTAAATAATGGGTATAAATTTATGAAAGGCAATTTTTGAAATCAACTCTCATTGCAATTTTACATGAAGAACACTATAGGCAGATACCCAAATAAATGTGTGTGGTATTTCAGGGGATATTAAGGGGAATACTTCATATTCATATCTGGGAATAATTTTTGAAATCCTAATCTGGCGTCTGTTCTTGTACAGATTTGAGTATGAGCACAGTGGAAGAGGATTCTGACACAGTAACAGTAGAAACTGTGAACTCTGTGACTTTGACTCAGGACACAGAAGGGAACCTCATTCTTCACTGCCCTCAGAATGGTAGGAGAACTTGCTGATATATAATTCTGACTCTGTGCAAAATTTCTGAATTCCATATCACTTTTGACCTCTATTGCCCAAATGAGTATAGGCTACACAGTAGAAAACGAGGTTATCTCTTTCAGTGGAACATAAGTGTTAGCCTTTGTCAATCTTGTTGCTATATTGTAAATAGGATCTGTTGAGCCCCCAGAGATAAAGAGGGAATAACTATAATATATACCTTTTTTTATACTAATTGGTGCTAGCAGTATATTTAATACATTAGAAAATGTAGAGTTAGTCCTCAATGCAAATAGATTCTTTTGTTAGAACCTGTGTTAAAGAATTGTACACAATCATTTGAATATGACTTAATATGATGATCTGCAATGAATTAAGATTCAATAGCCTTCCAGCTGATAACTTTGTTGTTACTCCTCTACTTGCTGTTTATTTATGCTGTTTATTTATTGTGCTTTTAGATTCATCTTTACTCAACCTTGGTTCTGTCTTCTCTTTTCACTCTACTCATAATTCATAGGTTATTTAATTCAAACTTATGATTTTAACTAGCACCTACCTATAAAGATGACTCAGACTCTGTCTTTATACAGATTTCTCTGTGCTTCTCATAGGCACCTTAAGTTTCATATGTCCCAAACAATCCTTACTTGTACTTACTTCCTAAACCTAGTTCTCTCTTTTTCCTTTCTCTGAATTTCATTACTTAGTATGCACATCATGAATGTGGTTGGGAATAAATTATTTCTCTCATTGCCTGCATAGTTTCATTTGAAGACTTGTTGATAGTATTATGTTTTTAAAATCTATTGCATCCTCTCTGTTTCAGGCCCTCCTTTGTTAGTTTAGATTCTCATTTCTCATCCAGGTAGCTCTAATAGCCTTTTAACCATTCTCCTACCTATAATTCATCTTTCAAGCTGCTGATGCAATTATTCATGATATGTTTAATAGCATAAAGCTTCCCAAGGTTTTTAGAATATAGTACAGGTTCTTTAATTTGGCCCATAGGTCTCCAGTCATTTCTACTTTCCTCATAGTCTCACCTCCTGCCATGTTTCATATACCTGTGTACCAGCAGATCACATTTCCTAACATACCTTAAACTTCTCATACCTCCATGCCACTGCACATACTGCTTCTACTGCTGAGAAACAGCAGTTTTTCCTGGGCTTCCCTTCTCTTTTAAGACACCTCTTTCAGGAAACCTTCAGAAGTTGAATACTCCAGTAGGCATAGAAAGGCAGGGTCCTTTTGAATCCTGTTTGCACAACTAGGTTTAGTTAAATGAGCAAATTGATAAGAAGATTGTTTTAATGGATAAGAAAATTGTTATAAAGTCATTATTAGAGATTTTGTTTTGCTTCATTGGTTTGAATTTTTTGAGATTTTTGTTTGTTTTCTTCCATTAGAAGCGGATGAAATAGACTCAGAAGACAGTATTGAACCTCCACATAAAAGGCTTTGTTTGTCCTCTGAGGATGATCAGAGTATTGATGATTCTACGCCTTGCATATCAGTTGTTGCACTTCCACGTAAGTCACTATGTATTAAGAACACAGAATTCCCTTTTGAAATCTAAGTTTAGCTTGTAAGACATCCAGTTGGCATTTCTAGATAGACTTGGACTCATTGCTTTTTTCTTCATTTAGTCAAAACACCTCTTTTTAACTAACAATAAATACAATGTGCCAGGTATATCGTTAAATCCTTTTACATATATTGCCTACTTTTATCTTCCCAACCTGTTTTTTCAATTGCCCCACAAGGAGCCTTTTTAGACTTTTTTTCCCCTGATTGTACTCTTCCTTCATGAAAAGTACACTATATCCTCAAAAATATCCTGTATTTCCTAATGTACTGTCTGTATGTCCTTGCTTTGTTCATAAAGATAATAAAATTTGTTGTCACATGCATTCCCCCCCATCCCAAGAACCGTATTTGCCCTCATAGAGAAAGCATGCTTTACAAGAGATACTAACATTATTATTTATATTTTATAAGTCAGGAAACTGAGACACAGAAAATTATAATAACTTGGCTAAGAGCCATTCTAGGCATTCTGGTTCCTGTAGTACATACTCTTAACCCCACTGCCATATTGCCTCTTCAGTATACTATATGATAACATGAAAGTTAGATAGAACCCTAATTAGTTTATTCTTGCCGAGAAAGTTTTTAATGTGTTTCTATTCCAAGATCATTTAAAGTAGACTGGATTCTATAGGAGGTATAATATCTCAAGTGTAATACTGTTGGCACAAGACAGCATACCAACTGCAACATCAGATTGTATTTTTGATGCTTAGCAAAGAGTATGGAGTGTTCAGGAAGATTCCGGAGTAGATGCCTTAATCCATAGCAGTGGGCATGGAGCACATGGCTGTTGGTGGCACTCTTAGCACAAAGGAGGGTTTTGCCATATCTAAGAACTTTGATTTTATACTTAGCATCAGACAAAATCACATCTTCATCTTTTGAAAAAGGAAGACTAGGTTTTCAGCATGGAAAATCGTATCTTAACAAGTAGATACGTACTCTGAATTTAGAGTTAATTTGCTTGCTAAATTGAACAGAAAAGAGACGTAGTTTACTATTAGACTTTATTGAAAAACAGTGTTAATATTGCTTCCAATTGTGGCATAAACAAGCATAACGTATTTATAATTAAATACTCTTTCTTCCTAATGGTGGTTCCTATGTTTTCTTAAATCTTTCCTAATTTGACTATTATTATGTTGTAATGCAATTCTAAAACTTAACTGGCCTTTCTATACTGATGTAATCCTAAGTATTTTCTAAACTAGAATTTTTGAGTGGCTATTTTGATATAAATTAACCAATTCATTTGGTTAAAATGGAATGCCTTGTTCGTGATTGTACGTTCAAACTATACTTGGTATTTTGTTTTATTTTATGGTGTAACCAAATCCTTCACAGCTCTGTTCACTTAGCTTCAGGTAATAGAGATATGTTGACATGAAAGCACATGAGCTGCTTTATGACGAGTCATAGCATCATCACATATGGAAGACACACTGGAGCCTAATATTTAGCAATAAGACTGATACAGTTTATCTGTCTGGATCGTAAAAATCCTCACAGCATCAGCCTAACTCATATTAATCACTAACTACTTCTTTTTATAGTCATCTGCCACTACATTTATCTCAGTCCCTATTTGTAGTTATAACTATATTGTGATTACAGTATTCATATAGATGATTCTTTCAGTACTTTACCCCCTTATTCCTTTTGTTCTCCATTTATTACTGCCTTTACCACTCTTACCTATTTCTGGAGTCCTTTTGTGATCTATTTCAGACTTGCTATTTTCCTACCACTACTTCTATCTTTCCAGCTCACTTATAGTACTCTTGAACTCTTGAAGTCTTTTGCCTCACTGGGACCTGTTGATCCTATTACTTTTTCATTGTTCCTTCTCTGTTTGTATCCTTTTTTTCCTTTTTACCCTGTTTCACTTTTATGGTTAATCATTATAATCACTATTCACCAAGTCCTTTGTTCTTCTCTCACTTCACTGTTTGGTGAAATCATAACTGTCTAAATCTATCTTTGCCTATTTATGTCTGTACCAGTGCAGCCAATTGAAAAGGATTAGAGAAAAATGGCACAAGCAGGCTGACTATTCTCACTTTAATTCCTGATCATTAACCTGAAGTGGGCTTCTAATGCTGCCCACCATTAACACCAGTTTTCTAGTGTTCTTTTTCCCCCTCTGAGATGACTATTTCATAGCTCCTGAAACTTTTGAATACCTCTTCCACCTTTTTACTCTGAGCTGATAACCCTACTTCCTCTTTGCTAAGAAAACTGAAGTAACCAGAAAATAATTTCTACAAATTCCGACTACCATAAATATATACCCACCTGCATCTATGTCCATATATTTGCTATCCTTAGACCTACCCTTCCATTTACAAGGTTTAATCCCCTTTACCTACTCAACGACATTGTTCCGATAATTATTTTGTCTCTTCTGTATCACCCCAGTTTTTCATGTACTGAATCATTCTTATCAGTATTGCAAACGTACTGTTATTTTTTCTTTAAAATAGAAAGTCCCTGATCAGGCGTGTTGGCTCACACCTGTAATCCCAGCACTTTGGGAGGCCAAGGCAGGCAGTTTGCTTGAGCCCAGGGGTTTGAGAACAGCCTGGGCAACATGGCAAAATTCTGTCTCTACGATAAATACAAATTAGCTGATGTGGTGGTGCACGCCTGTATTCCCAGCTACTAAGGAGGCTAAGGTGGGAGAATCTCTGGAGCGTGGGAGGTTAAGGCTGCAGTGAGCTGTGAGCATGCCATGGCATTCCAGCTGGGCAACAGAACAAGATCCTGTCTCAAAAAAATAAATAAAAAAGTCCCTTTAGCTCACTTTTGGTCCTTATTCAGTTTTTCTCCTTGTCTTTAGAGCAGAATACCTTGAAAATTACCTATATTTGCCTTCATTTCCTTTCCCCCATTTTTCCTTAAACTTAATCCAATCAAGCTTTCACCCCTTAACTAAACTGTTTTTCTCAGCTCTCCAAAGACCTTGTTGCCAAATTCAGTGGCCACTTTTTTAGTCTTTGCCTTTCTTGATCTGTCAGAAACTTTTGACAATATTTATTATTCCTTCTCCCTGAAACATTTTCACTTAACTTGTAGGAAACATTCCTTTGGTTTTCTATTTTTCTGTCCATTTCTTCTTAGTCTCTAATGCTGAATTTTCCATGTCACCAGAACCTCTAAATGTGGAGCACCCCAGGACTAGGTCCTTAGACTGCTTCTTTGTTTTCTTTACTCACTTTTTAGGTGATCTCAACTTGAGATTTTAAATACTATCTGGTTATTAACTACCAGATTTATTCCAGACCAGACTTCTTATTTTCTGAATATAAAGTCGTTGTCTCAAACTAATGTGTTTAAAGTAGAGGTTCTATAATTTCCTAAATCCTTGAATTTGCTTCTGTTACAATCTTCTCCAACTAATTAATCAAAAAAAATTTAATGTTATCCTTGATTCTTCAGTCTCTTCCATCTCTTGTTTGTCTAACAAGTCATATTGGCTCTGCCATCCAAAATATATTCACAATTTGAACTCTCAGTTGCCTTCACCCTAGTCCAAGCCACTGATATATCTTGATTGCATTTGCCTCTTAACTGATCTCACTCCAGCTCTTGCTGCCATTCAGACTGTTTTTCTTATAGCAGCCAGAGTGAGCCTGTTAAAATAAAAGATTACTTTATTTAAAATCTTCCAGTCTTTTCCCACCTAAGAGTTAAAGCCAAAACCTTTTGGCATAGAAGGCCCCACACAATCTCCTACGTGTTCTTGTTTAGTCTGGTTTAGCTACACTGGCTTCCTTGCTATTCCCATGAACACTCCAAGCATGCCCCATCTCAGAGCCTTTGCACTTGGCTCTCCTTGAAAAAGGTCTTCCTTAAGACACCTGCAAAACTAGCTTCCATCCTCACTTTGTTCCAAGTCTTGGTCACTTTTCCTAGCTCCTATATAAAATTTCAAATACTGTTCTCCACCCCAACACATTCCTTTTCCTGTTCTATTTTTTCTCACTACTTATCGCCATCCAACATAGTATCTTGTCCATTTTGTGTCCTTCCCCACTAGAATATAGGCTCCATGAAGAAAGGATTTTTGTTTCCCCAGCACCTAGAGCAATACCTACTATGAATTAGGTGCACATTAAGTATTATTAAGCAAATGAATATATACACGTGAAGATATATTAACAAGGAGTGTGTTAGGAAATTAGGTGATTGTGTTTTTGTCCCATGGATATTTTTAGAATAATTAGAATTTGCCATTATTATTTTGGAGATGAACTGTTCCTTTTCTTGAAGTTTCAGAAAATGATCAGAGCTTTGAGGTGACCATGACCGCAACCACAGAGGTGGCAGATGATGAGGTTACTGAGGGAACTGTGACACAGATCCAGGTATAGTAAATCTTTTAACTGGCCTCAGGAGGATGATCCTTTACACATTGCTTAGGTGATAAAATGATGAGAAACCTCTGCCTCCCAAGTAGCAAGGACTACAGGAACATGCCACTGTGCCCAGTTTTGGCCCTTATTACAAAACAGATTATAAAGTTTTGTTTTGATTACTACCAAAGAGTTAATGAGTTATAATTTAATATTTAGCCTCTTGATTTGTTATCACCATTTTAGTGAACAAAAAACTTTTCAGAATTTCTAATATTTAATAAGATTAACTTTAGACACAAAATGGACAAGATATGAGTTGAAAGCATAGTTTAAAAGTTCAGAAATAGTCTGTTTCTTACTATATCTTTGCTGTAAACTAGTTTCAGCTATTTGACATAGTTTGGCATTAAATGTACTGTGTCTCATTCCACTAATGAGACTAGCTTGAAAAATAGTTAGAAACTATTATAAGTCCCTATATATATAGTACTTCATGGTTGTAAGAGGTCTTCAGTCAGCTGAATATTTTAGATTTATAAGCCTTGTATATATATATAGACATGAAATCTTGCAACTAACTCATAAAAGCTTCATTTTAAAAGCAACAGCATACTAAAGCTGAGTAAACTTAATAGATGCATAAAGTAGTAAAAAATAGGAATACTGTAAAACTTATTAATATTTATATACCACGTATAGATAGGTATATAAATACCCTTCAAGGTACCTACGTCTCCTGCTATACTCACTGAACTCATTTGTTATTAACAGTGTTGAATACTACTAATAAATAATTATTTGCACATTTGATGGCTATTTAAATGTTTGACACTACATGACTTACATGATCATTGTAACTTTTCATAGGGAAAATTTGAGCCATGAGTCATTAAGTGTTTACCCCAAAATAGTGGCTAATTAGCATGACAGACTTATTCCTAAGGTTCATGGAATGGGCTCTGCTATGTAGACATACTTTGAGGAATGGTGATTTGATTCTCATATCCAACGGGTTAATTTAAGAGATGATCATTTAAGAGAATTTTCTACATTATAGTTCTTAAAAGTGAGTATTGTCTGTATCAAGGTCTTTTGATAGCTCTTTGTTATACCATTTACTGATGCATAACTCCAGGATCAAATCTTGTAGGAATTCACTCAAGGTTGTGGAAAAAATAGTAAAGGAAAAACAGTAGAGAAAGTTACAGAATATAGTCTTGAACCCTTTTAGAAAGCCTAAAAGTTTTTTCATAGTTTCAGCTGAAGGCAGCCTGAATCCCCTTTACATTTAGTTAATAAGTAAAGCAAATAGCTAAAGTATGTGGAGTTTACCTAACTAACTTGTTTACTCCTATGGTCTTAAAACTAACCTTTGAGCCAGATAGCCCTCTCAGGAGGAGGTTGACCAAGGAAGTTACTCTCTAATGGTGTTTGCTATAAGCATCATAACCTGTGCTTTAATCTTCATTTTAGTGGTTTTGACTTGGGCTTTGTCAATTAAACTTTACTAAATAAATGCAAGTCTCATTGGCTGAGGAGGGCTGGCAGTTGCAGCTGTTTACAGGACTCTTCAAAGTGTCTGTAAAGCAGCTGTGGACCCTCGTCTGAACTGGTAAAGCATAATATCTGTGTGTCAAGTGTACTTTATTCATCTGTAGCTGAGACAAGGTCTGCAGGACAGACCCCTGACAGTGGTGCCCAAACATGGGGCTACCCCAACAAATCTTATAAAATTGTAATCTTCAGAATGTAAGAAGCCTTAGACACATCTAGTCTGTCTCAGTTTTTAGCTTTATAAAGGTCTTTCTTGATTAAAAAAAAAAATAAAAAAGCATGACACATAGAGGGCTATAAAACTTTTCACACTTGTTCCAGTGATTTCCAGCTTTTTGCCCATGGTTTCAAAAACACTTTCATAAACATACTATATGTATTACCACCAGATATAAAAATAAAGTAGGCAATATTAGAGATGTCGCTTTTCTCCTAATTGTACCTTGGTTGTCCGCTGACAGCTTATCTCTTTCCAAGAAAGATGGGTTTCAATTTCTCTTCATATTAGAAGTTCAGTTGCTGCTTATTCAAGTAGTAGTAGTCCAATCCTTCTTAGGATTTACCTTCAGCCATTGACATTGTTTAGGTTTTTTTTAGCCTAGAGACTGAATTGGGTTGAATGGTCACTAAACATGTGACTCTTCCCTTATTCTGCCTATGATAAGCTATTACCAGATATGGTAGCACTGTTGTTGCCAGGTCTTCCTCATATACTTTAGAGTTCTCTTCAGGCCATTCAGGCCAGGGTCAATTCTGTCGAAGGCAGCTACCCCTCCACCCACAGAATTTGTAACTGAAAATGTAGCTGGTGGTAGTTGCACAGAAGACTTAGCTGCTTTAAGAATAAGTAATACCATACAGTTCTTTGAGAGGAAGATACGTTAATAAGGCTCTAGAGGTTGGTGAAAACAAAGTTGTCAGAAAACAATAAGCAGACCGTGATTTTGCAATAATGACTTATGATTTAGCCTGTTAATCTTTTAAGTTAAGCAAAAGATTACATCATTGGTGATTTAGGCAGCAAGCTTATCTCTGAGGGTGTTAACAAATCATAACACCCAACCCTAGCACTTACATTTTCCTGTCCAGAACAGATAGCTGTATATTACTGAGCTTATTTATATATGTAAATATTTAAATTTCCCTGAATATTCTATGTTGATTTAAATACGTAATGGACTCTTGGCCCATTTTTTACATAGTACATTTACTTGCTTAAATGAAGGTCGTATTATGTTAATGCATATAATTTTGTTTTCATACTGCTATAATAAAAGCAAGCAATTTTTTTTGTAAATTGAATATATTTTTACTGTATCTAAACCAAGTGAACTCCATATTACTATATTAAAATTTTATAATGCTTAGCATTATAAAGATGAATCAGGTTGGGCATTAAATCAAGCTGCTCTCTTTTTTTTTTTTTTTTTTTTTTTTTACTTTTACCTTTTCAAGATTTTGCAGAATGAGCAACTAGATGAAATATCTCCTTTGGGTAATGAAGAAGTTTCAGCAGTTAGCCAAGCATGGTTTACAACTAAAGAAGATAAGGATTCTCTGACGAATAAAGGTAAGATATACTGTGAATTTTAGTGACCAGTGGAAAAAAATGGAGATAGAAAGGGCTTATTAGTCAACAAGATTCTGAATTGGACCTTTGTCATTGGGATTGAGCAATTAAAGTAATTGAGCTTTTCTAACTGAAATAAATTTGACCCCAAATGGCTTTGAATTCAGGTTATGAAACCACCATTTGTTTTTCAGTAATTATTTCTCTCCTGATTTGAAGTAAATTTTGTCTTGTTAATTTTTGAACAAATGCATAGTGGTGTCATTTAAGACAATACACTTATTGTTTATGGGGTAGGAAGTCAAGCCTTTTCAAGGGTCTACTAAATTTGGTCTGATAAGTGGCTTAGAGGCTCACAGTAACATAGTATTCATAGTGCTGGCTATGCTCAAGCATAGCTGGGAAAGCTGCTACAAAAAAAAAGCGAGGGTTGTGTCTATGCCACTCTGAAGTACAGAAAGGAAGCAGAAAAACGTAAATCATTTTCAACCACTGTGTAGTAAATACTCATTAAGAATACAGTATTCACTTGGTATTCAATATTTACCTTCCCCTAGAGTCTTTTGTATATGTTCTTCTGCCCATAAAATTTTCACTGGAGAAATTTTTCAAAAAGTTTTGAGCATGATTTGGCCTTTCTTATTTTTATACATCTCTTTTTAGCAGTTTTGTACTACTGAAAGGCTAAGAGAGGTAATAGTTTTAAAATCTTTAATTACCATTGTCTTTTTTTTTCAGTAGGGTCAAATAAAAAAACGGAGGTTACAAAAGCAAGTTTACCTAGAGACTTTTCAGATTTCAGAGGAATGAGAAATGAAATTAGCTACATTTTATCCCCAAATACAATTTAATCACAAAGGAAATTTGGTGTTTTCTTTCAAGGAGTAACATTTTTTATAACATTACTTGTTTTCTTTTACAGGACATAAATGGAAGCAGGGGATGTGGTCCAAAGAAGAAATTGATATTTTGATGAACAATATTGAACGTTATCTGAAGGTATCTTACGGCAAATTTTTATGTCTCAATAATTTGTTTGTTGCCAATTGCAGAAATTGACACAGCATATTGTATGTACTTACTAGGAGCTTTTTACTTATTTTGTAATGGACGATTGGCTAACATGTTATAGCTGAATAATTCTAAAATATGTTATTATAGCATAATAATATTTTGAATTCTCAGTTTATAATAGCTTTGCTACTTTAGTTACCACCCTAAAGTTTAGATAAAATCCTAATAGCCTCTCAACATTTTAAAGCCTTGTCTTTTCAAGACGCCTATAGAGTTTAATTCATGTTGTTTAAAGCTTAAGGTATGCATCTTTGGTTTTTGTTTTGTTTTGTTTTTGCTTTTGAGATGGAGTCTTGCTCTGTTTCCCAGGCTGGAGTACAGTGGCACAATCTTGGCTCAGCACAACTCTGTCTCTCGGGTTCCAGCTATTCTCCTGCCTCAGCCTCCCGAGTAGCTGGGATAACAGACATGCACCACCACGCCCAGCCAATTTTTGTATTTTTAGTAGAGACGGGGGTTTCATCATGTTGACCAGACTAGTCTCAAACTCCTGACCTCAGTTGATCCACCCATCTCAGCCTCCCAAAGTGTTGGGATTACAGCCGTAAGCCACCATGACTGGCTAAAGTATGCATCTTTGAATGAATTTTTGATGTCATACCAGCCCTTCCCTTTTAAAAAAAGTAAAATTTAGTTTATTTTCTTATTCAGGTTTATTTCTTGTTAGCTTAGTATGCTTCATTAAACATCCTTTGAACACAGTGTTTGCCTTTGAAGTCAGTGATCCATTTGGGCAGGCTGGAAACAGGTGAAGAATGATACAAAGGTTTGTATCATGTGAGTGGTACATGTGAGTTCTGTATAAGTTTACAGAAAGAGTGTTTAGAGCAGTTATGGAAATTTTGGAAGAGCAAGGATTTGAGCTGTCTTAAAAGGGTGGAACTTGGGCTAGAATAGAACCGGAGGGAACCACATGAATGCATGCTGAAGTAGCAAGAAATCAAAGATCAAAACCAATACATATTAAATTAACCCTTTTACCTTGACCTGAGATAAATAGCCTCTGGAAAACTAGGCTTTGAAGCCCATGCCAAAGAATTAGAACTTTATCCTATCGGAAATGAGAAGCTATTAAAGGGTTTAAGAAAAGCTAGTAGCTTAGTTGAGTAAGAAATTGGTGGGGTAGATCTGTATTCTCAAGGAAGTCTTTCCAGGGACTTGTTCATCATCTGTGTAATGGACTTACATTTAAATAGTGTTATGTCTGAAATGTAGACCATTAGCATCATTTAGGGAAGGATGGTATACATTCTCCTATGATTTGATATATCGATTGCTTACTATTTTCCACGCTACACTAATGTAGAAATACAGTGCTGCCTACAAGGCACACATTTTTAAGTTTAATTTGAACTGCAACCTTCCCAAGCTAAGCTTTGTGAAATGCAGAATTTTAAAACTTTAATTCTTCACTAATAAATGAGATCCTTCCACCATGTTTGTTGTTTTAAGAGAAACAAATACAGTGGCCTTTGAAAATGAATCCAGAAGTGTATTTAAGTTGTCCACTAGTCACATATGGTTTAGTTATACCTGGAAAATGCTGTTAGTTTAGATAAAGCAGTAACCAGTGCCAATGAACAGTGAACTTTGGGAATTAAGCTGGTTTCTTATATAGGGGATTGAAGTAGATGATCTCCAAGGACCCTTCCAATTTAGTGATTAATGGGCAGAAGTGTGAGTAGGAGACCTTTTAGGGGACTGAAGTAAACCAACTGAGAGTGGCAAAAGACTTAAACTACAGTGGTAGAAATAGAATTGGTAGGGAAAGGGCAGATAACCAAGTAGTCTGTAAGGATGCCTGGTGACTAAATGTTGGGAAAGAAGGAAAAGGAGTTGGAGCAACTTAAGAGTTTTTATTTTAGGTGACTGGGACAATGATGATTAGATTGGCAGAAATAGGAAATGTCCGAAAGATTATCTTGGAAAAAGATAATTTGTTCAATTTTTATTTTTGACCGTAGCTTTTATTATGTGGTGCTCTTCTAAGAATTCTGTAGAGCCAGTTTTAAACTTCAGAGAATTCCAATTAGTTTGATGTCATAAGTTTCATATTTGGGTTAAAAAGATAAATGAGCGTAACTTTCACAAGAAAAAGGGCAAAGAGTGTGGAGGTAGTAGAATCTTTTATCTCACTATATGGTCATCCTGCAACACAGTGTTCCTTGCACGTAGTAGCTCAGTAAATATTTAAGTTTAATCATTTGCAAAACTGGAACTGCATAAGTGAAATAATTTTAGAAAACATTCTAAAATTTAGAATTTTTTTTGCTCTGAAGTTTTATACATTCAGAAGTATATAAAATGCATACACTGATTTCACCTGTTTTTGAAATTTATATAAAGAGATTCTCTGGATATTCTGTAACTTTTGCTCAATATTATGATATTAATATCCTTACCCTTTTATTTAGATGTATTTCATTGTGCAAATGTGCAAGTTACCCATTTCTCAGTTAATGGTCATTAGGGTTTTTTTTTCGTTTTTTCTATTCATTTGTACAAATTTAGTAGGTATTAATTATGGTTTTAATTTGTTTCTCTGATAACATTTTGATATGCTTATTAGCTATTTGTGTTCTTTGAAATTCCTGTTTGTGTCTTTCACCAGTTTTTCTGTGGAGTTACTTGTTTTGTTTGTTTAACTTAGACTTTCTTAATGTATGCTGGGTATTAATTGTTTATTGGTCATTTGTATTACAGATACCTTGTCCCAATTTAGTGGCCTGTCTTTTCTTTCTCTTTAGGTGTCATTTGATGAGAAAAGATTAACTGCAATATCAAATGTATTATCTTTTTTGTTTGTTTGTTCTGCATGCTTCCTTGTTTAAGAAATCCTTCCCTGCCTGAAGGGCATGAAGACATTCTCACATTACTTTGTAAAAGTTTTATAATTCTGCATTTCATTGCTGTAGGTGTAAGATATAATTTGAATTCTCTTTCTGTATAGATATCTAATTCCTAATTTGCAGTGTCCATTCTGTCCTAAATCAAGCTGCCACAAATTTGTTTCTAGGTTTTCTAATTTGTTTTCAGGTTCTGTTTTCAGTATCCATCAGATACTGGGACTTTAGCACTGTTTTCAGAAGTCCCAGTATCCGATGGGCCCAATCTCTTTATAAATGTCTTGGCTGTTCTTGGCCCTTTGTTCTTCTGTTATGAATTTAGAATCAGCTTACAGGGAGTGAAACACTCAAATGGAGTTTTTATTGGATGGTGTTGAATTTGTACATCAATTTTAGGGGAATTAATATCTTCATAGTATGTCATCTTTCTGTTGAGGAACATGGTATAACTCTTCATTTTAGTTCCTCTTCAGTGTCAAGTTTTATATTTTCCTTCATAAAGGACATTGATAACTTGCCTAAGTTCTGATGCTCTTAATTTTGATGCTGTGTGGGAACTTTTAAAAATATTATGTAAACTTTGTATAGAAATGCAAATAACTGCATATTGATTTTGTATCTGGCAACCTTGCTAAAATTAGTTATTTTTTAAATCACATAATTTTTCTTCATAGATTTTTGGGTTTCTACATATATATTACAAATGATTCTTTTTTTCCAATCTTTACATTTTTGCTTTTTAAAATTTGATTATCAGTGAATTCTGATTTGCTAAGACGTTATCATACATACATGAATATTGAATTTTATGAATGGTTTTCCCACATCTGTTGAGATTTTACATTTTTTCCTTAAATCTGCTGATGTGATTAATTACATTAATAATTTTCCTGAAATTAACACAAACTTGTATTCCCGGAATAAACTTACTTTTTTACCTAGACATATTAATGTTTTTCTACATTGCTGGGTGCAGTGTGCTAAAATATTATTAGGAGATCTATGTTAATGAAAGTTTGACCTGAAAATTCTTTTCTGAAACTGTCCTTCTCTAGTTTCACTATTAAGATTATCCTAGCCTGATAAAATAAGCAAAGAAATGTACCCACTTTTTTCATTTTTTTTCTTTTGCAAACTTTTGAATAGTTTTTAAGAACAGGATTATGTGTCTGTTTGGTAGTATTTACCTAAAATGTCATCCATGTCATCCGGGCCTAGTGTTTTTATTGTAGGAAGATTATTTAATAACTGATTAGATTTTCTTGATATTCTGTGGCTATTCAATTTTCTATCTCTTCTAGAGTCAGTTTTGGTAAGTTGAGGTCCTCTAGGAATTTATTCGTTTTGCCATCATTCAAATTTATTACCATAAAATTGTTCATATTATTATTTCGTTAATGGTCTAATATCTGCAGTATCTCTACTTAGGCCCCATTTTTCCATTTCTAATATTGTTTGTGTCTTTTTTTTTTTGATTTTGGCAGAACTTTAATCATTTCAAATTTTATTAATCTTAATGGATATTTTCAAAGAACCAATTTCTAGATTTGTTTATCCTATCTATGTTTTGATTCTGGATTCCACTGATTTTGCTCTTGTGATTTTCTTCCTTGTACTTTCTTTAGATCTATTTTTAATTTTTTATAATTTCAAAAGGAGTTAACAGAAATTGAATGTATTGAATTTGATAGTTTATTCTTGGAACATTTAAATGTCACTTATCTCTTGCAACATCTTAAAAGTTTATATTTGATTTAATGAATTAGTGATATATTAGTGATATATTAGTGATATATTCTTTCTAAATGCCATTGATGACCTTTAATATTAGAACGAATTTTAAAAGCATAGTATATCTATATATGCATTTTCTCAGAAATCCCTAAATCAAAGAAATGTAACCCATTTAGGCACGCGGAATAAAAGATGCTACAGAAATCATCTTTGAGATGTCAAAAGACGAAAGAAAAGATTTCTACAGGACTATAGCATGGGGTCTGAACCGGCCTTTGTTTGCAGTTTATAGAAGAGTGCTTCGCATGTATGATGACAGAAACCATGTGGGAAAGTATGAAAAACTTGTAATGCTGCATGTTTTCATGTAATTAGGGGAGATACTTGAGGAAGTGTCCATTTTTTAAAAAGTAGAATTATGGTCAGGGTATTAATTGAAGACAGCCATGAATTATGGTTAATATTTTTATCCTCCAGGTCCATGTTGGGAATATGGTAAACATTATTAAAGCCTCTTTTAGAAACTAGGTTGTAATTCACTTTATATAGATTAGATTTAAGACTTGGCTTACTAAATATATCAAAGTCTGCTTTGTAGTAAAATAACATAAAAAGTACAGTACTGGTTAAAGATTTAAGAAGTGTGAAAATAACTTGAAATTTCTTGGTAACATTTTTCCTATTTGTTTTTAGAATACAACATTCCTAGGTCAGTGGCCTTTTTTCTTTTTTTCTTTTTTTAAAATAAAACCAGAATGGAAAAGAATGACATTTCTGGAAACAATGCATGGATTTCTGTATTTACGGGAAGGCACCATTAAGATTTTTCAGTGCAATGATCATATATTGTTATTGATATTATTTTTAATTTCTGTTTGGAAATTTTAGATGGCAGTAGTATGGCTTATTAGATACTTCTGAGCTATTGGTGCAGCTTTTTCTCTAGCTCTTTAGCAGCCTGCTAATGAAAGTACATTTGAAAGCTGAAGGGGATTAAATTGTTTTTACGACAGTGGAAAAGAAGAAAAAAATTTTTAATGGAGCATAAAGGACTTGTTAACTATTCTTAAACCTTCCATGCATTACAGATGGTTACACAGTGATCAGCCTTTCATAATTATTAAATAGACATTTTTAAAAAAAACATTGCATTGGCTGTATTGAGTCTTGCCTACGGAACTAAAGAGCAAGAGTATGTCAGATGTCCATACCTGGGTAAAGGAAGAGAATTTTAATTTTTTCAGTGCTTTCAGAGAATTTTCGGTAGATATTCTTCTTAGCTTTGGTTTATAATGTCACCTATAGTGTTTTTTGTTTTTGTTTTTGTTTGTGTTTTTTTTTTTTTTGGAGTGGTTATGATTTGAGAGTGCCAAAACCTAAATTTGAATAAAGGAAGTATTAGGCAGCATGGGAACAGATTTATGTTTTAAATGTTGATTTTTTTTTTCCTAGAGAAAATTATACAGTCTATCTTTATTATAACTAAAAATATTTACTGTTTAAAAAATTAAAAATAGAAACATTTATTTTCAACTTTTTTCTTTTTTCTTTTTTTTTTTTTTTTATACTCAAGGAGTAAGTTGTTGCCCAGGCTGGAGTGCAGTGGCATGATTTGGCTCACTGCAACCTCTGCCTCCCAGGTTCAAGCTGGGATTATAGGCACCCACCACCATGCCCAGCTACTTTTTGTATTTTTGATAGATACGGGGTTTCCTCATGTTGGCCAGGCTGATCTCGAACTCCTTGCCTCAAGTGATCCACCTGCCTTGGCCTCCTAAAGTGCTGGGATCCAGATGCATGGGCTGCTGCGCCCAGCCTATTCTCAACTTTTATTAATCCACTTAAAATGGGTTACTTAGAAAGTATTATCATATGCGAAGTAACTTAACATTCAGCTCCCTAAATGAAATTGATTTTTATTAAAGATTTTAGTATTCGTTGTTTTAATTGATTTTTTTAAAAATTTCTCTGAATTTCTAGATATACACCTGAAGAAATTGAGAAGCTCAAGGAGTAAGTTCTAAAGTTTTTTTCATTAATTCTGATTGTTGTTTTTTGTTTCTTATGTCCTTAAAAGTTTTACTTTGAAAATTTCAAGAGGTTTTTGGCAGACTGGTATAATTTAATTCTGCTTTTAAGCATGATTGACCTTAAAAAGATCACATCAAATCCATACTTGCACAAAATAACCATTCTCATAATGTGTAAATCTAGTCTCCTGTTGCCATTCACCAGATGCTTCCTCAGCCCACTAATAGGGGTTCCAGAAGAGATTAAGGGGCCATTTTTGATTGCCTGAAAACTAAATTTGGGGAATTTATATGCCAGGATCAAAACCAGCATTGTGCTACATGGCTTAGTTTAGAATGGTGACTTGGCAGATGTTTCAGTGAATATCTGGGCTGACTCAGCCTTGCAAAGTCTATTGAATCTCCGGAAATATGATTTTGCTTCATTGAGTTAGGCCGTAAAGTATGGTTTAATGAATTATATGGATCATGAACAAAATTGAAGATAGATTCTGTTTATAATGATAAAGACCTGTGAAACTTTTTTAGATGTCTAAAGAATTCGTTGGGTATATGCTCAAAAGGGAAAGTCTGGGGCTTGCCTGGGAGATTGTGTCAGTAACCTGAGGGGAAATTGGTCTTTTTTGAACACATATCCAAGTTACTTATTTCTTCTCTGACCCAGGAAAAAGGCAATTGCTGCCTGTTTTTTTTTCACCCACAGACAACTGTGGACCCCAAAAAAAGGCCACACTTTCAAACTTTGGCTCTCAAAGTATTGCTGCCCACAACTTCCAAACCAGTCAAATGGGAAGAAGAAGAATGAAGAATAAATGATGAAATTAAAAGGGAGAAAACAATTGAACCAAATGCTGATTGGCAGACTCTTGTTTTAGGCTCCGGATAAAGCATGGCAATGACTGGGCAACAATAGGGGCGGCGCTAGGAAGAAGTGCATCTTCTGTCAAAGATCGGTGCCGACTGATGAAGGATACTTGCAACACAGGTACTGTGACTGCCACTGGTAGTGTTTTCTTGTCACCACTTAGGCCTCCTGCCCCTTAGGATACTGCCTTTCTTTTGTTCTGGGGGAGCAATTTAGATCATTCACCTTAGTTCAGACTTTTTCTAGTCTTCGTTTTACTTGAGCTTACTAGATATATCAAACCTTCTTTTACTTTGTTTTTGTATAACATAACATTTTCTTCAGGTACACAACATCACCTTAGTGTCAAGATGATTCAGATCTAACATGTTTCAGTTTTGTAGCTATTTCAGTAGTTTCCCAGGTGAGAAAGTATTTTGAAGACAAATATGCAGCAAGTAATCTTAATTTAGGTCCATCTAACTGTTGAATTTACATTAGCAACAGCTGATCAGTGAGTGTTTATGAAAAACTTTAGTCACAAGTAAGTCCCAAATTAGGAAGAAGCTGTGTTCCAAAGATTTGTGCATAGTTTGCTTATTTTAAATTCAAAGTGTGTTTTTCCACAGAAAAAAATTTATGATTAGTGTCAGTCCCCAGGCAAGACTACAAATGCCTCTTAATGCATACAAATGTCCTGATGATAGTGTTAAACCTAATCTTTGCAACCAACAACAGTATATAGGATCTGCCATTAATTCTTTTAACCTTTCTGAGCCTTACTTCCCTCTGTAAAACAGGGATTAGATGGTCTTGTAGTGCCCTTTTAGCCATAATGTTCTCTGAAAGATCCACAATCTATGCCCAGCTTTTCAATTAAAAAGAAAAAGTTCTCAAGGTCAGCTTTAGCTTCTAAGGCATACTTTTTTTGTCCTTAACTCCCTGCGCTACTAAAATGAAATCAGAACTGTTTCCTGCTTAACGACTATACTATCACTGTTACCTGCAAGGCAGTGAGAACATAAATTCCATCAACTTTGTCATCCTGTGACATGGCTACCTTAATGAGTGAAGTGGGGCTGTACGCTTTAGATTTAGGATAGGATATCAGAGGTTCATGTAAGATGCTGTGAGTACAGAACCCCTTTTGGTAACATAATTGGAAGGACACAGTGCCATTCCCTGATTGCCAGCCTGAGGGATTGATTAATCTGCCTGCTTCCTTCTCATGTTGTGACATCTTCCCATGAGGCCACATCATGAAACAGGACAGTCTCAAAGTATTCCCATCCTTTCACATCATGCTAAAATAGGAGAGTAGGACTTTGTCTTGAATCCATCCACAGTATTCAGCACTGTGCTTAGCATATAATGAAAATTCCATAAGCATTTACTAGATGAATGATTCCTGAAGCAAGAACATAGTCTTTTTGAAATTTTCTAGAGGTTTTTAGCTAGTAATAACAAAATGGAAACAGAGGTAAAGATGATTTAAAAAAAATTTTTTTTTTCTGTTCTGCTGTAGCTCCGTAAGAAAAAGACCAAGAAGAACATTTGAGATTATCTGTTAGAGGGTTTATGGGTTGAGAAAACACAGGAATAAAAATATGTATAAATACTTATATCAGACTTTACTAATATTTCATCACAGTAGCTGGAGTTGGGATAGTGGGAAATGAAGATGGTAGAAACCTAGTTTTTACTAAAATAGGTTGAGCCCATTAGTCTTATTTGCCTTGTCCCTCATCATTCATTCCTGTAAGTAATGGCCTCTTGAACTTAAGTCTGCTTTTGCAGAGCAGGGAATCTTAGGTGAGAGTAAGAAAAACAGCATGCCATTTCTTGTTTATTCACCACTGATGAAGTTCTTCCCACTTCACTGTTTACAGATAAAGGACTTAGTATAACTTGAGAATACATTCTTTGTAGTTATGCTTGGGGTAGTTTTTCTTTTCATAATTGGTCAGTACTTTCCATTGGGATTATTTTCTTTTCTACTGAGACCCTTACTGGGCTAGTAAAATGAAACTTAGTGGATATATATGGTTTCCCACCAGAGGGTCATTCAGAAACAAACGCTTGGTACTACTGCATACTTCCCATCAGTCCTTATAAATGCAGGAGCTGAATCAGATTTGTAAAAGAAGTTAGCAGTGGTAGTCTGGATGATTTCCTTCTTTCAGGGAAGTGGACAGAAGAAGAAGAAAAGAGACTTGCAGAAGTGGTTCATGAATTAACAAGCACTGAGCCAGGTGACATAGTCACACAGGGTGTGTCTTGGGCAGCTGTGGCTGAACGAGTGGGTACCCGCTCAGAAAAGCAGTGTCGTTCTAAATGGCTCAATTACCTGAATTGGAAACAGAGTGGGGGTACTGAATGGACCAAGGAAGATGAAATCAATCTCATCCTCAGGTTTGTGTCCTGAATCTTATAACGACAAAAGCCACTTAATTGCTGTGAATGTTTTAACAGACTTCCCCTTTTGGTTTCCCTAGATGCCTAGAGTCTGAAAACTATCCTTACCATAGAGCACTGTTTAAGATGCTAAGTATTTCATATTGAGCTCTTTTTATGTTTTGTTTTGTGTTTCTTCCTTTTTTAGTGGATTTAGTGCTCGTGCAAAGTACCAGATTGAAGGCGTGGAGACTGAAGTCCTCTCTATATCCACAGAACAGGTATGGCACAGGCAGCGGCAGTGCAGCTTTTCCACTGTCCCACCAATGTGCCTCAGTACTAGCCCAGGGGGACCATGTTTAGGATAAGAGGGCTGTTCAGTCTCCATGCCCTTCAATCCCTGGCTACTGTGCTAAGATTGCCAAGAAGGGGGTTCTATTCTGTAGTTACCTCCACACCTTCAAAGTCAACCAAGTCAAACACATCCATTTCATACAAAGTCAAAAATAGCTTTAAGATATCATAATCCCAGCTTATTTTTTAAAGTAGTTGGTTTAACCATTAAGACTCCTTAACTAAAATAGGCAAAAATACTAGCAAGAAGTTATTTAAGACCCTGAGGTAATAGAGACTGTCACCGTGGCTATTCCCTACTGAGAATCAAATCATCACGACAAAGCTAGAAAACAGATTTTTTTAAACCTCAAATTTCATTGTACTATTGTGTTACTTTTTGATTGCACCTACTGTTTTTGTGTCATCTTGTTTTGGATTTTGTATTTAATACAGTTTTTTTTTTCCAACTAGTCGTCTTTTTAAATAGCTCATTTCTAAATATTTTTGTTTAACAATAGAAACACTCAGATGCAGGAAATAAATGACTTAGTAAATGCCACACTATGAAACATTGCAGGAACACTACACAACTAAATCTGTTCTTATTAACCTTTAACATACTCCTTTTCCTTCACAGTGCCTCATCTGGTTCTAACCATTTATGGTTTAGCCCATTGGTTGTACCTTTAACAAAAGGCTGTTGCTGTTGGTATTTCTTAGATGTTAGCTCTGAAAGCAGATCTGCACTCCTGGAACTTAACAATAGCATCTCATTGGCATAACCTGGCATTCCCTTTATTTGCCAGTGCCATCACCTGTAGTCAGAGGAGGGGTTCTTATAGAATAATTAATTTAACGTATAACAGATGCTTATTTTGTAACCTGTAGGATAGCAGAACTTGATGTAGCTGATGAAAATGACATTAACTGGGATCTGTTAGCTGAAGGATGGAGTAGTGTCCGTTCACCACAATGGCTACGAAGTAAATGGTGGACTATCAAAAGGCAAATTGCAAACCATAAGGATGTTTCGTTCCCTGGTAATGTATTACTTGCTTTTTAAGCTCCTCCCCTTTTCTTACTATATTTACTCCTTAGGAGTGAGAGAAGTTCTTTGCCTCCGCTGAAGAGATATCATAGCAGATTTCTACTTAGACTTCTACCCTGTTTCTCTCAGTAATTGTTTTCTTCCCCAGAGAAGAGTTAATGTGGTTTGTAACTCCTAAAGCTCGTAAAATGAAAATGTACACACTTACACTTCTTGTCGTTCTGTGTAAACTATGAGGAGGAAATAAAATCTGCATATACAGTCATGCCACATAATGGTTTAATTTTTATGTTTTTAGAGACAGGGTCTAGCTATGTTGTCCAGGCTGACATGCAGTGGTGTGATCATAGCTCATTGTAACCTTAAACCTGTGGACTCAAGTGATCTTATCACCTGTCTCCTGAATAGTTACGAATACAGGCACACACCACCATGCCCAGCAAATTTTTTTTTTTTCTGGTAGAGATGAGGTTGGGCTGTTACCCAGGCTGGTCTCCAACTCCTGGGTTCAAGTGATCCTCCCAGCTCAGCTTCCCAATGTGCTGGGATTACCTATATGAGCCAGCATAGCTGGCCACTTACAACCTTTCAGTCAACAACAGATGTCATAGTATTGGTACTCACAAGATTAAAATACTGTATTTTTACTGTATTTTTTTCTATGTTTAGATACACAGATATTTGCCATTGTATTACAGTTGCCTACAGTATTTGGTTTGTAGCCTAGGAGCAATAGACTCTATCCTCTAGCCTGTGTGTTGTAGGCTTGTACCATCTAGGTTTGTGTAAGTATACTCTGATGATCCCATGACAAAATCGCCTAATGACTCTCATTTCTCAGAATGTATCCCCATCCTTGAGTGATTGATGACTATATTTTTATTTTGTACAAAGATGTACTTTGGAAAACCTAAGTTGAAGTCAACTTTTGTGAGTAATATAATTTCAAATATCTTAACTGGGTGTGTTATTTAGAGAAATTCTGTGGCAATTTTGTAGAACAACGGCTAATTTTCTAATTTTATTTATTACATAAATGTAGAGATCTTAAATTGGGTTTGCTTAAAGTGAAGCATAGTTTTTGTTGCCCGTTTTGCATTTAGGTACTAAACTGAGTTGTACAGTCTGTTTAGGTTATTAAATTTATTCCCCTTGTTATAACACTCTTTCATTGTTCCAAAGGAAAATTGAACACTGAGGAACTTTGGCTTGATGAAAATGTGATTTTTTTTTACAATTAAATACCAAGTTATAGGCCAGTATAGTGGCTCATACCTCTAATCCCAGTACTTTGGGAGGCTGAGGCAGGAGGATCATTTGAGGCTAGGAGTTTTGAGACCAGCCTTGGCATCATAGCAAGACCCTGTTACTACAAAAAAATACAAACCAATTAGCCAGGCATGGTGGCACATGCTTGTAGTCCCAGCCACTTGGGAGCAAGAGCCTGAGGCAGAAGGATGGCTTGAGCCCAGAGGTTCGAGACTGCAGTGAGCTATCAACATGCCACTGTACTCCAGCCTGAGCAGCAGAGCAAGACCTTGTCTCAAAAAACAAAAATAAATAAATCCAGTTGTAGAGGATAGGTGTATTTTATGAATAGAGCAAAGTCTAGAATTGGCCTCCCTGTGCAAGAACAGCATATTACTGTTTGGAAAAGATCAGTTGCTACCTCTAGACGCACAGTCAAGGGCCCTTGAGCCCTGGGAGGAAAAACGTACTGTTCATTTAAAAAATGAAAATACGCTCTTTAACATTGCCAGTGTTCTTTCTAAATAATAATTCTATCAAGACATCCTAGGAATAGAAAATGTCCTGTTTCCATGTTCTTTGCAGTGTCTGCCTTTTTAAAAACATTATTAATCTTAGATGGCAAGAATAACAATATTAAGAATGGGTTATGATGGATAATGTTCATAAAAATCTCAGGATTATGTTGTTTTTTAAAGTATCTTACTTTTATAAACTCTCACATTCATTATGCAATTATTTATTCCAAATGCTTTCCCTCCTTACCTCCCCCCACCTCCCATGCTGCTTAGATGGTGGTCTGTCGGAGAATCAATGTTCTTTTTGTCTACCCATCTCCCTTCAGTCTTAATAAAAGGTCTTAAACAGTTACATGAGAACCAAAAAAACAACCCAACGCTTTTGGAGAATAAATCAGGATCTGGAGTTCCAAACAGTAATACCAATTCCAGTGTGCAGCATGTTCAGATAAGAGTAGCCCGCTTGGAAGATAATACAGCCATCTCTGCTAGCCCCATGGCAGCATTGCAGATTCCAGTCCAGATCACCCATGTCTGTAAGTGTTTGATCCTCTAGATGCCTTGCTATTTGACCTATATGATTTGGTTAATGTCTCTGATATCTTTTGGTCTTCTAGAATGTTAATAGAAATGTATCCAAGTCGATAAACTGAAGGATATCGAAGATACTTTATGTTTAATTCAGTTAATATTTGCACAAAGAATGAATATATGGCAGGAAGGATATATAATATAACCAGTTGCCCAACCATTATAAACCATTTAAAACCATCTTAATTTCTAGATTTTTAAATTAATGACTTAATAGAAATTATTGAAAATAGAAATTAAAATGATAGAAAACTACCTAAAAAGCAGTCGATCAAGCAAAGAAATAGAAATTCACCAAGAGGTATGTCACATGTAGTAATTTTACCAGAAGACATAAATTGGGGATGGATTTGAGGTCGAATGGTAAAGAAATGAGTTTTGGCAAGGTTGAAAATGATTTTCTTCAGGGAGTAAAGGGCCAGTTTCTTATGGGAAAGTGTTTTTTGACCCCTCTGTTGTCCTTAGTGTCTGTCAGTTTTGTACTTAATGAGATTATGGGACCCCGGCCATTGTTAAGAGTGAGGAGAAAATTTTTTTCTTCAGATCTAAGTCAAATTGATCTTTATCCATTCCCATCAGTCTTGAATTATAGTGACAATAAAAGGAATGAGGGTGAAATTCTCAGAACCATATTCTTCACTCACTTTTTTTTTTTTGTCTACGTGATGCTATTTGCATTTGAAAAGATACCCAAGAGTATACCAATCACTGCAGGCGATTATTGACATTTTGAGTGACAGGTTTTTGTAGGACCGTCCTTCACACTGCAGGATGTTCAGTGTCTTTGGATCTTGTCCACAAAATGTTAGTAGTGCTTAAAAGTTATTACAAAAAACTGAAACACTCTACATATTTCCAAATATACCATTATGATTCCGTAGTTGAGAATCACAGAACCACATGTTGGTGTTTAACACTATATATCTATGTGCATTGATTGTCAGTTACCTTATAGATATTTAAACTAATCATACCTCTTATAATCGTACCTCTTAAAGTCCTAATTTGAATTCGGTTATCTTTCTACCAGTGTAATCAAGCATGAAGGATTTCTTTTGTTTTTGTTACAGTCTGAGGATTGTAAAGCAACTAAAATTACTAGTCCAAATGAACATGAGAGCTACTATTGGTTATAAATTGATTGGGTATGTTAGTTTTCCTTGGCTATTGAGTTGACAGTACCCATTGGGAAGACAAACATTTTATAAATGATACCTTCATATTGATAGCATCATTTTAAAATAGTACTTAAGAGTTCTACAATCCACCTATTTACCTGTAGCATTCTAACTAAAATCTCATTTCATTTTTTAGGTTAGGACACAGGGATCAGCAAATTTCTTTATGAGCCAGATAGTAAATATGAGTATTTTAGGCTTTGCAGGCCACATAGGTTTCTGAGGGATAGTCTTTTCAACAACCACGTGAAAATGTAAAAACCTTTATTGGCCTCGAGCCACATTTGTCCCTAACAGTAGTTTGCTAACATTGATTTAGTCTGTCTGGAATCACATCAAATTATTATAGCTGTGATCCTAACAGTCCATCAAATAGAAAGATGAATAATACAAATCAAGTGCATTTCTATTTATAAGGGGATTAGATTCCTTTTAAACAGCTGAAAAGTGTTGTAGTCAGAATTTAATAAACTATAATAAACACTACACATTAAAAGTCAATTCCAAATCATATTCCACATATAGGTATGACTGCAAGCACCAAGAAAGATGACATTTTTAGTTAGTTCTATTTAACCTGGAGCAGATGTTGATCAAGTCTGATCCTCACCTTAAACACATGTAGAGATTATACTATCTGATCTTTATTCAGTCTCCCAAATGTGGTCTCATGAAATAATGCTGCCTTAACATTTGTTTTCAAAAGCACTTTTGATCCTCACAGCTGTATGAGGATCAAAAGCACTTTTGATCCTCACAGCTGTATGAGGTAGGTGGGACAGGTAAAAATATCTGAACATTAGTTTGAATTAAAGTTATTTACCCAGGTTTATGTTGCTAGGAAGTGGTTAAAGCCTAGCATTTTTGGACTACTAGTCCAGACATCCATACTGCTTACCCAGATGTACAAGAAAACTAGTTTTTACCAAGTTTCTTTTATTTTGCAGGTTGGCCTTAGTGTGTTCCTCTTACTTCCTACCATTAGAAACACTTGATGTGTATACCAAGGGCTAGCAAACGTTTTCTACAAGGGAAAAGATATAGTAATACTTTAGGCTTTGTGGGCCTTCCGGTGTCTGTCACAGGTATTCAACTCTGTTGTAGTGCTAAAGTAACCACAAAAAATATATAAAGCAATAGGTGTGACTGTATTCCAATAATACTTTATTTACAAAAACTGGCAACAGGCTGGATTTGTGGGCCATAGTTAGCCCACCTTTGCACTATATGCCATCCCAGACAAATTCATTAGATTCCTTATCTCTCACAAGAAATATAAATGACTTCAGATCTCCAGGCAAATTATTCAGTATTAAATTGCCTTCATGATAATGGAGTACACTGGAGAAATTTAAATTTACAGAATATTTATGGTTGTCCTTGTTCTTAACACAGCTTCAACAGACTCTCCTGCTGCTACTGTTGACTCAGAAACAATAACACTAAACAGTGGAACACTACAGACATTTGAGATTCTTCCAGTGAGTAATACTTCATATATATTGGCCATTTTTATGCATAATATCAGTTGGTATCACTTTTATAAATCATATAAACAAATATAAAAATCTGAGACCAAATGAATGGTAGACTAAAGCAGAGTTCCACTTTTATCAGCTTTTCTCTCATCTATATATAAACCAAAATGTTATTTATATATATGAAAATGACAATGCTAATGAGTATACACATTCTATGGATTTGAATTGAGTTATAATTAATAACCAAAGAGTTCATATTGGTAATGTGGGAAGAAGTTTGTGGACAAACTAATCATGAGCTCTTTAATGACATTCATTCAGTAAACACTGTACTAGCTACTGGGGATACAAAATTTAAAAGTCCCAGTGCTAAGTGGTTTAGCTGCTTTGGAAATGTCTTATAGCTCCTGAAGAGGTTAAGTACAGTTACCAAAGGATCCATCTATTCTAATCCCAGGTACACCTAAGAGAAATGAAAATACCTGTCCAATAAAAACTTGTACATGAATGTTCATGGCATTAAATAACCAAAATGTCTAGTGACAGAAAAACTGATAAAATGTGCTACTGCTATGCAAATACTACTCAGGAATGAAAAGGGATGTAATACTGAAACATGGTGCAACAGGGATGAACCTTAAAAAATAGGCTAAATTAACAAAACCAGATAACACAAAATACCACATAGTACTTGGCTCCCATTTATTTGAAATGTCCAAAATAAGCAAAACTGTAGATCAAAAAGTGGTTTCCTGCAACAGAAAGTATAGGATAAAAGTGGAGCATGACTGAATGCCCTGCTTTCCAAAACAATTAAACCTATATTCGTATTTCATTAAGAAAATATAAATCTTATTGAAATTAAATCAAGATTTAATTTACTGTGAAGAACACAGGGATGACAGTACAAGAGTTTATTCATCCTCTCCCAGAGTATGGCCACCTCTGAAACTTTCACTGGCAGCTTACTTAACCTAAGTCAGTTTCCTCATCTAGTGGTCTGTGAAATGGGGATGTGTAAGACAACCATTTGACACAGGTAGAAAACTTCATTTTACTTTTTTTTAAAGCCTACTTGCCTGGTAAACTATACACACACACACCCCCTAAATATTTGAGTTGAGGTATGTGTTCAAGTTTTTACTTATGGGGTCACAATATTTAGGGTTTCCCTTAATTTATTAATGGGATAATAGTACTCCAGCTTCAAAAAATTGTGAAAATTAAATGTATTTAAGTATATTAAATAAAACATATCTATACATGTCCATATAAAGTATTTATAATAATGGCTCACCCTATGTGATTAATATATGCTCCCTTTAGGAAAATGATTAGCTTTCACTTTTATAGAAAGAAACAAAAGAAATTGAGTCCTCACAGAGTACCAGGCACTTTCTCATAGTTTAGGATTAGAAATGATTATGAAATAGTTACTGTCTCCACTTTAGCAATAAGGAAACTTATATTTGGGGATTTAGTACCCAGAAGAGTTGTTTTAGCTAAGTCCACAAGACTACATTGGTAAAAAAAAAAAAAAACAGGCTACACGATTTTAACCCCCAGTCCTATTTTAACTGCAAATACTTTAGAATATCAAGATAAACCTAACCCATTTTTTACATAGAAGCTTATAGTTTCTACATAAAAACTGAAAAGTTAAAGGTTTATTGGTCAATAATTATGCCTCCTTTAAAAATTTCAAAAGAAAATGTATTTAATAGTTAAAGATCTTTTTCCTTCAGCCAAACAGCTAATTACTATTTGTCCCTTTCTGTAAAAAATATTTCCTAAAATTACACTGAAAAAAAATGTGTTCAAGTAAACACTGCTGTTATACTTTTTTTTTTTTTAATTGGGGGACTGCCAGTTTTTATGAGCCACAAAGGAAAAAGAGGGGTGATGGGGTGTTGTGGGTTATTGCACTGGAAACAGTGGTTCATACAACTGTCTTGGTACCCTGAAACAAATAGCTGAGACCAGACCAGAGACATACACAGGAACAAAGAGTAGCCTCTTAAACCTACAGGCTAGGTAATGACTTGAGACAATCATGCCCTACATTGTATTACTTGTTTACACCTTCATAACGGATAAGTACATCTGTGTCTAGTAAACTAAACTCAGTCCCTGTTTTTGGATATAAAAGTAGACTTAATCATTGTTAAACTATCTATCTTATTTTTCTTTTTCTTTTAGTCTTTTCATCTACAGCCCACTGGCACTCCAGGCACCTACCTACTTCAAACAAGCTCAAGCCAAGGCCTTCCCCTAACTCTGACCGCTAGTCCCACAGTAACCCTGACAGCTGCTGCTCCTGCTTCTCCCGAACAGATCATTGTTCATGCTTTATCCGTATGTTACATAAATTACTTGATTTCTGAGTACCTGTTATGGACCAGGATTAGTTCATAAGGACCAAAATATAAGGTAGTTTTCTAAACAATTGTTCCTACTGCTGTTTCAGGCACGGTGTATTACACCATCACTGTGGCCTTTACAGGGGTGTATCTCATCCCTTCTCTCTTTATTCAAGATGGATATATATTAGAATAGGGACATTAGGAGAAAAAAGGCTCTAGCAAGTAAAGTACAAGGGTTCTAGAAAAACAGTGATAGAAGTATTACAGTTCCAGAGATGTGGGAGGAGACAGTAGGAGATCCCCATAAATGTCACTTAACAGGTTCTTTAATGTTTTATAGCCAGAACATTTGTTGAACACAAGTGATAATGTTACAGTGCAGTGTCACACACCAAGAGTCATCATTCAAACTGTTGCCACAGAGGACATCACTTCTTCCATATCCCAAGCAGAACTGACAGTAGATAGTGATATTCAGTCATCTGATTTTCCTGAGCCTCCAGATGCCCTAGAAGCAGACACTTTCCCAGATGAAATTCATCACCCTAAGATGACTGTGGAGCCATCATTTAATGATGCTCATGTATCCAAATTCAGTGACCAAAATAGCACAGAACTGATGAATAGTGTTATGGTCAGAACAGAAGAAGAAATCTCTGACACCGATCTTAAACAAGAGGAGGAATCACCCTCTGATTTAGCCAGCACTTATGTTACTGAGGTAAGTAAGTAAGTTGTACTTAAAGAACAACTGAATGGGTTCTTGCCTTTAGCCTCAAAAACCTGCAGTCTGGGAAAAGCTTCTTCCTTTTTTCTTTAGACTCACTAAATTAAGTTCAAACCCCTACCCCAGACCTCACACAGTGTTGTTGCTGGCAGAAATGGACAGGCAGAGATCCTGTGGCCATCAGGAAGAATAAGAAAATCACATTCTTTCTTACCACACTTCCTCACTAAAACTTTTCCCTCTTTACCTGCAATACATTGAGAAATGTTTGTTAGAACCCATAGAAGCATTTTTCCTGAGAGTGGTTAGTAATCAGTCTTTGTGCTTCAGCCTAGGAACATCATCCTACACTAACAGTGTTGTTTCTTCTATTATATTTAGCTGACCTATAACTGAATTAGTCCTTTTAAGTTCTTTTTTGTTAAAGCTATGTTAGGTCGTGAGGTCATCTTTTGTCCCTGTAAGATGTTTTTATTTCTTTATATTCTAATTTTTAAATGGGTTATGTTTAAGTCTGTCTAACCTATACATGCCTGGGATTTTAAGGAAGACTAGTAAGGAAAATGAGTCAATCTCTCTTTTTTTTTTAAATGTTATTTAGGGTTTAGAGTCTCCCACTATAGAAGAGCAAGTTGATCAAACAATTGATGATGAAACAATACTTATCGTTCCTTCACCACATGGCTTTATCCAGGCATCTGATGTTATAGATACTGAATCTGTCTTGCCTTTGACAACACTAACAGGTACTGTAACATAATACTTACTATGTGCCTGATAAATTTTAGGTGGAAAAATCAGACATTTAATTCAGTTGTTTCAGTCTTTCTTGATCCAATAAGAAAGATACTAGTCTTGTTAAAGTTCTACACTGTGGTAGAATACCTTCAATTCTTGACATGGATTAGAGAATAAATATATACATTTAAGACTAACTTGAAACTCATTACAGATCCCATACTCCAGCATCATCAGGAAGAATCAAATATCATTGGATCATCATTGGGCAGTCCTGTTTCCGAAGATTCAAAGGATGTCGAAGATTTGGTAAACTGTCATTAGAATAATTCCTAGAAATAAGCAGTTCAAGCAAGCCACACTGTTAATTACATCTTCAAAGAAATAGGAGCAACCCCCAAGAGGCTTAATTTCCCAATTTAAATAGCTTCAGTGCTTGAGCCACACACATTTTTGCTGCTATGAGTTTTTACCTCCTTTAAACACATCATTTGATGTTGAGTTTTATGACAGTGTGTAGTTGAGTGGAGGCTGGGAGTCTTAAGCATAAATCCCTATGTTTAGTATTACATGGCAGTAGGGAATTTCATTCACTTCAGCCACTGAGAAAAGTTTAAAATCACAAAAGCTTAACTGCTGTGGTTTTAAAAAAAGTACAGTTTCTCTAAAGATGAGACATGACACTCTCTCTCCTCTCAGGTAGGCCTGGTTCTAGTTCATTTCAACATGGTCTAGAGCTTACCAGTGATCTTCTGTTCTTCAAGAAGACTAAGTTTGAGACTTGACCAGCATACAAGTACAGAGACCTAGGAGGTGGTCACATTTGATTAACCCATTGCTGGCAGTGGGGGCTGATTTAGGCAGGGTAAAGAAGAAAGCATTAAAAAAGTTAAAATTCACTACAGGGTTTTTTGTTACTTTTAAAGGGAATATGGATAAGCATTGTAACAAAACCCACCAGAAGCTAAGCAGTTTTCACCCCTCAGAAACCACTGTCATTAGTTAACACTTTGAAGTAAAACTAAATGGGGAAGGAAGTAATGTTGTCTATCCTTGATACCATGGCCATATATTACATTTTGCTATATAAATTACCCAGAAAATAGTTTGTCATTCATTTAGTGTGTTAGCTGGTGGGGTACAATATAACCTCTCATCTCAGGCAGTTTTAAAAAACAAAACAATATTTGCTTCTATAACAAAAGTAAACAAATCTAAGTCATTCCTATACTACAGAAGGGTTAAAGGCAAAGATAGCCCCTTGGGTTTTTAATGAATATGACCCCTATAGAAAAGTCAAGAAAAAAAACCTTGTATAAATTATTTTATTTATTATTGTAATTAGATCTTCACAAAGTTGTCTTTTGACTGTTTTGTTAACGTGAAATTAAATTGTAGTTATAAAGCAAAAATTGGTTGTCTAGGGAACAATTGTATATTCAGTTTAACAAAATAAAAAAATATTTGTCTTAAAATGCAACATTTTGTTTGTTACATAGCCTTTTGCCATGCAATTACATTATAAAAATGTTCATTTCTAAAGTGAAAATTTCTTGTGCTGTTTGTTTGAGCTTTAAGGGTTGGAATGTTTAGGTGCAACGTCAGCTCTTTAAAAAGCAAAGTGATCTAAGATATGTCTCCCTTGCAAGAGGGAATTATTTGCATTTATAATTAACATGAAAATCATGTATCAGACTTCTGCAGGAGATTCTTCAGCATACCTTATCCAAAAATTATTCACTGTCCTAATGTATCATTTTGAAGAGTCTTGGTAAGTACTTCTTGGCAGCCTCACCTTCCCACATCATGGAAGTACAGGTTTGCACATATACACAACATGATGATAGAAAATATGATATAGTAAATTAGCTTTCTAAATTTCGGTTCTAAGTCGCCTTGTCGATACCAGTAGATCTAAAAGAATAAGAATTAAAGTGTATTAGCAATTAAAATTTAAAATGTAACATTTTCTCTACCAATTTCAAATTTCATTAGTATTTGTTTATTCCCCTAAATGAGACATTCTCCATATTCTGAGGTCTCTACATTCCTCAGACCAGTGCAGCCAGAATTTAATTCTTACTCTGAGTTTTTCACATCCAAGATCATACTTATTCCTACATTCTCAGTTTACTTTCCTGTTTTCAAACCTGTATTGGTCCACCAGTCATTTGGCAAGCTATTCAAGAACATATACCTGGACATTAGTTAACAGTAAAGGAAGATGACATTTAGATTCATATGATTCATACAGTTGATTCAGACTGCTATACAAAATAGAGCTTCCATAATGTATATATTTGGATTAAACTAGTTCATTGTTTTAGTCACTTTAGGCTTGAAGCTAGTGGGATGGGCCAGTTCTTCTTTCAGGTCATGGGAGTAAACAACAGGATCAGTGAATTAGAACACTTGGAGATGTCTCCTGGTTTACTTTTAACTCAGATAAGCAAATTACTATTATGATTTAAGAGATCAAAACAATTGTTTTTAAGGGTTTACTCTTTGATGATTCTGCCTCTCAAGGGACATAAAACAACAGCCAACTAATGAATGATTGAACACTGAGGTGCCACCACCATCCCTGTTTCTTTACCATAAAAGAAACATTTGAAGTAAATCAAATATCTCAACAACAATACAACTGCAGCTTTAGATTTCCCAGGTGGTTTTGGTATTAATACTTCCACTGTGGAGGACAAACGTGTAGATTAAAATGGACTAATTTTGTAATCATTAGAATTAAATCCAGAGTGCTCTATCTCTTCCCTTAGCAGTAACTGGCATTTCCCAAAGACTGTTGGCCCCTATATAGTCCTTGAGTAAAGATGAATTAAATCTTTGGTCACCTAAATTAGTCTTTCTACTATTTTTTTTTCCTTTAGCTATCATGAGAATAAAGTTTCTCTTTGGGGCTACAACTTTGGGGTTTAGAAGAAACTCATTTTTTTTTTTTTTTTTTTGAGAATTCTAACATACTTTTTGGGGGAGAATGGGGATATAATTAGAGACTCTTTTGTATAGACCCAAAGCTGAAAATTTCTGACCCAAGCATTGCAACATTAAACCCTCAAGAACATTCTGTTTAAATTTTCAACGATACTTACAAGTATGCAGGCAGTAATACTACTCAAAGAGATGCAGACAGCAAAAAATACATTCAGTGGTTTTGGAGGTAGTTGAGGGAAAACAAAAGCACTGATCAGCGTTACCTGTATGAAGAGAAATTATGTAAGGCCTTAATAGTTATTCCAAGACCTGGTAATTACTGACTGAGTCTAAGTACCACAATACTACAAAATACTTTACGTTGTAAAATTACATCTGCCACCAATTTGCTTTCTAGAATGTTAGTACAGTAATAATTATAAATATGTTTGAATTATTTTAGTACTTCCTCCTTTTCTAACCTTTCCCTTATGAAAGGAGATAAAACATTAGTAAAACTAGCTGATCCCAAAATAACCTCATTAACTAAACCTCACTCCCAGGATTAATGATTCTACTGGAAAAAGTTCTAGCCATTTTATTTTAAATATTTCTACCAAAAATGAGTATAATCAAAGCTGGTTTTGCTACAACATTATGAAACACACTGAAAGACTTCTAATATCAGGTGGTTCTGTTTCTATCACAGATGCCACATGACAGACAGTCATTAAGCAGCCATGGAAAAAACAAATTCTCTTAAATTTAATGAAAATGTGCCAGAAAAATGTCAAATTATTGAAAATACAGCTTTTAAGAATTTCATTGTGATAGCTTCAGCTGTATTTTACAGGATGTATATAGTAAAATTACTATATACTGTGACCAAGCCTTTTTAAACTTGACCAAAGGGTAACGGATGTTATGATCTTTAGGAACAAAATAAAGCATTAATAGAAATGGGGAATTATGGTAGATTATGACAGAAGAAAGTGGCTACTAGCCACTGATATTTTTACAAATTTACTAGGCAAAACACAGTAAACTCAATTATCTGAAAACCAAGTTATCTGACTTGCACTATTTCACATATTCAACCAGTGGGGAGAGGGTGTGAAAATTAAACTAGCTACTCCAGTTAGCAGTTGCAATTTTGTGGTAATAAAATTAAAAGCGCTTATTTAATTATGACTGGAACGCTTATGTTCATGTCCTAGCCCCTTTTAAGTGTTTTTTTTCTGAGGCGGGGGGGGGGGGGCAGTTAACTGAACCATAATTAATACTTAAGTTTTTAAAACTTTGGCTAAGAGCCTGGGTGAGGCACAAAATAAAGATACTTACTAGAATCAGTAAGGATGTTAAACTGCCAACAACTAAATTGATGATTCGATCCTGAAAGAGAAAAGAGTTTTTAAGCCATATGTACTTGAATCCATGTTACCTTCAGTATAGTACAAGGCAAGGCACTGGGGTGGTTTACAGTAAAGAAACCCAAGGTCCAGCCCTTTTCTGAGCTTTACACATAAAACTACCAAAGCAAAGTGTACTGAGTTGTAAGAGTATAAAATGAACTTTGGAAAAAGGCCAACTGGGGAAGAAAAGACAGGACATTTATACTAAAGTTTGATTGGGTAATATAGAATGGGGAAGAGAAGCTTACAAATAATGCATGTGCTGCTGAAAATAGTATGAGCCAAAGGAGGATGGGCACTGCAGGAATGGCCAGGCCAGAGCATCGGTTAAAAGTATCAGGAGCCATGCCAGGGGCAGTGGCTCACACCTGTAATCCTAGCACTTTGGGAGTCCAAGGTGGGCAGATCATGAGGTCAAGAGATTGAGACCATCCTGGCTAACATGGTGAAACCGCATTTCTACTAACAATACAAAAATTAGCTGGACATGGTAGCGCACGCCTGTAGTCCCAGCTACTCAGGAGGCTGAGGCAGGAGAATCGCTTGAACCCAGGAGGCAGAGGTTGCAGTGAGCCAAGACTGCACCACTGCACTCGAGCCTGGCGACAGAGAGGGACTCTGACAAAAAAATATTAGATGTAGAGTAGCATTTGGAGCTATATTTGTAATACAGCTTAGGTATCCTTGTCTAAAAGTAGATGCTACTGTTAAAAGGGATGGATCCTAGATTGCCAAGGCTTGGCCCTTGCAATCTTAAAAGACAATCCAGTCCAGTAGTTTTTCCAAGTTATTTAATAGTGAAAGCCTTCAGTATATAAACAAAATCTTGACTGAATGAAGAACCCACCCACTGAGCTTTCTTGTCATTCTCATCCCTACCCCGACCAACAATCAAGAAGTGTTTGAAAAACTGATCGAATCCTAATTTTACAAGTTAAAGTAAATTTAGGCCCAGTGTGGTTAAATTATTTGCAAAAATCCAGGTCACTGGTTAGAAGTAGTTTCAGGTACTATTAAAAAGGTAAAGTATAATAGGCTGCAGAACTATAGATTAAAGTTAGGGTTTAAGACCTAATTAGGAAACACTACTTTATGACCAATGAGAATGATATGCAGTCTTATTTCCGATAAGTCAAAGCTGAGTCTTTAACGAATCAGTCATCTGATACATTGTTTTGACAAGGTCTGAGCAAAGAACAGCAGGGTATGGAAGGTAGGCTGCCAATAAACAAAGCCTCAGAGATGGGCAGGACACAGGAACAATCACAGAGCAGCAACTGAATTCTCTTTACGAAGTTGTCCGCTTTTAGAGATAAGAATCCAAAGAAGTTAAAGAATCAGGCACAACTGGGAGGGAAAGTGTGTAGGAAAGCTAAGTGTTGGGTGTGCATCATCTAACCAAGGACAAACCGCTACTCTCCAAACCAAGGCCACTGCAACTGAAAGGTTACAGAACAAAAGAAACCGAACTCCAGCCACACCCTAACTCCAGAGGACTCAGAACAGATCTTACCACCACCTCAGCTGGAGAAGCCTACACAGCACACAGGAGCCTGAAGTTAGGACCACTTATTAGGAAAGGGACCCAGGGACACGTCACCAATCACGTTAACTTTTTCCCACACAGGACGAATAAGTGTGTGTTTAACATAAAATGTGTATAGAGACAAAATCTATGGGAGCCCCACTGTTTTTGAGAAGAAAGAATATCCGGCTTCTCTCTCTCAGCTCCAGAATTTCCAAAACAAAAAACTGCACACCTCACAACAGCCCTCCCACCAATAGAAGCCAAGTCAATAAATCACTAATTGCCAAATGGCATACAGCAAGTTGCCTACCAGGATCAAAGGAGGAGGGAAATAATGGTAAAAGGATAGTAACTATGCCAAGAGCGTTCACCAATACCCTACTTAAAAATTCTGGGATGATATGGCAATATGACTATTTCGCAAGCAGCAAAACAGGCTCAGGGAAACAGAACTTCCCCAAGGTCTCAATACCACTAACTAATAAAGACAAGATTCAATGCCAGGCCTCCTTTCCCCATTTATACTTCTCACCCAAAGAAAACCTAGAATGCTAGTGCTGGTCTAGACAAAGATGGCAAGTGGCAGATGACACCTCAAAAAGCCTATTAGCAAAGTACTACAATAAATGCTTATCTTTCAAGAATGAGTATTTCCTCATAGGTGACTTGGTTCCACATACTTGAATTTCTCCACATAACTGATTTTAATCATCCTGATGAAAATATATCTAAACTTGAATGAATACTTTCCTGCCTGCCTTTTAGACAGTCACTGAACAGAATTCCAACTGATCTTCATGAATATCAGTTATTGTTATAATGCAGTGATCCCCTCTGGGATTCCCAAGGGGGGCTGAACTATTTAGGACATGGCAGAAGTGTTTCTCAGAGTATTTTCTTTTTCCAAGACAAGGCCTTCTGCCATCAACATAACCAAGAATCCAGGTATGCAGAGTTAACTTCAAAAGCCCTCTTCTAATGCTCTTTTAAACTTGCTACTCAAAATGTAGTCTGTGAACCAGCACATTGGCCTCACCTGAGAGCCTGTTAGAAATGCAGAATCTTAGGCCTCACTGAAACCAACTAAATTTGAATCTGCATTTTAACAAGATCTGGTAATTTGTGTACACATTTAAAATGGAGATGCAGTGCTCTAAAGTTTAGTCTAAAACAAGCCATTCTTAAATATTAAGTTCAAATCACAGGGTGAAGCTCCTTCCCTCAGGCTAGAGATTATTTTTTAGGGCTTTAGCAGCTCTTTTAGCTTCCAATCTCCAAAGAGGATAATAGAGAATAATTAAATGGCTAGTTAATTAACACTTCAAAGGACAGTTTGGGGAATAATGTGCTCCAAATCAGAACTAGAGTACCTGAAGAAAAGTATTACATTTAAACTTTGGGATTAATGGAATAAACTCAGATTATTTCTACTTCTATAGCTAGTCTCTATTAACTCAATTATTTCTCACAGAAACTAGCTCTGTCTCCTCCCTAGTTTTATTTTCACTCCAGTTCTACCTACCATAACTCATCTCTCCTACCAGAATTTTAAACCTTGTACTATTGCTTATTTTCACTCCATAAGGAAGCTTGACACGAGACCAGATGGCAATTAGCCTGGATCCTTGCCTGCTGAGAGGACAGGATATAGATTTAGGATATCCTTCCCAAAGATCAAATATTCTGCAACAGGTTAAGAGATAGTCTGAATTCATATACACATGAACATAAAAATTAACACTGTGTGCACATATACATGTGTATGTATAGAGATTTCACATATATCACCTCATAAGCTATTTATTTATACATTTGAACATTACTATAATTCAGATGCAAATACAATAGTGAATAAAACCATCTCTACCTTCCAGAAGTTTACACTACCCAGAGTTCAGGAGGGCACTAAGAAGAGAGAAAGTGAACTATCTTGGGCAGTAAGGGAGAGAATACTAGAGAAGTCAAAACTCTGAAGGACTAGCAGATGAAAAGGAAAGGAAGGATGGTTCATGAAAGAAACTCCCAAGGGAGTTTGTTGTCCCAAAGACCCATGGGAGAACAAAAGCATTGCTGTTACAAAAAAGCAATGGGACAAATCGAGATTGTTGACCAAGTTTCATGACAGATGAAAAGATCTAGGTTGCAATGCAGAGTAAAGAGATCAGCCTGAGCCCGAAGGAGACATGTCTTTGTCCTCCTTTGAAATGAGGAAGAAGAAAAAGATGGGAGTATATGCAACTGGTTTGTATATGGAATGGTGGAAAGAAACTCTAAAGCAAGTAAGGAATATGTTATCTCCATTTACCAATGGGTAACTATGTTCCATAAGACTGACTTGCCAAATGTCACACACCTAGGTAATGGCAAAAAGCCTCCTATCCAATGCTCTTTGGAAATGCAAGCCTAATGAGCAGTTCAAAAGCTCTAACAGTCCTTAAACTAATAAATATGGACCTCCAGACAGTCAAGAAACCAAGGTTCTCATCTCATTCTGCCACTAGCTAGCTTTGTGACCTCAAAAGAATTCCTTAATCCATTTGACTGTCAAATGAGAAGACTGGGCTAAATGATACCTGGTTGCTTCCAGTTCTTACACTTTATGGTTCTGAATCACCAGACTGCACTTGGGCCAGAGAAGAAGGACTAATCTCCTAGTGACTAAAAACCAGAGAACCCCTATACTTGCCTGGTCAGTCATTAGCCAGCAACTTGATACTAGAGAACCTCAAACTCATTTCAAATGATCAGGTGGTAATGACAGTCCTGGGAAGAAACTGGCAAAAACATCCAAAATAACCAAAAGCTAGCTCTGCCCTCAGCTCCTCAGCTCCTCAGCTCCCTGGAAATATCCTGGTTCTAAACATTTTGGAATGCTAACATAGCAAGCAACATTGTATTCAGCCTTCCATTTCCATGGCAATGTTTTGCCTACTTCCAAAATGAATTTGAAGGGCATGTGCTACTATAAGAAAACCCTAACCTAATTAACCGATGATAAAAGGAGGAAGACAAAATTTCTGAACGGGTTTGGAGAAAGGGGTGGTGGGGGTGGTGGGGGTGGTGGGGAGAAGACTTAAAGAATTTACAAATGCCAGGTGTGGTAGCTCACTCCTGTAATCCCAGCACTTTGGGAGGCCAAGGTGAGAGGATCACTTGAGCTCAGACATTCAAGACCAACCTGGAAAAAATACTGAGACCTTGTATCTACAAAAAATATGAAAATTATCTGGACTTGATGGCATGTGCCTGTAGTCCCAGCTACTTGGGAGGCTGAGGTAGGAGGCACTTGAGCCCAGGAGGTCAAGGCTGCAGTAAGCAATGATCCCACCACTGCACTCCAGCCTAGACAGAGTGAGACTATCTCAAAAAAAAAAAAAATTATCTAAAGAAAATATTTCTCATTTAAACTCAAATGTTAGTATAAAGTACAACAAAATTTTAAGTTCTCACTAATAAAAGTAGGCATACTGGATAATTAGAAGAGTCAAAATTCTCCTGGCTTTAAAAAGAATTTGTCCTATGAGTTGGGACAAATCTAGGGACACAGAAAATGCAGACAATTCATACATGGTCATTTCTTATATTGGTCTGTAAAAAAATCCCAAAGGCATAATGTCAACTCACAGTTCCCCAAAAAGCTCTGGGTGGTTAAAAATACTACTCCCAATTTTGACTACTCATCTGTATTCGTTTTCACCCTGCAGATAAAGACATACCCCAAACTGGGTAGTTTGTAAAGAAAAAGAGGTTTAATGAACTCAGTTCCACATAACTGGGGCAGCCTCACAATCATGGCATGTGGTGATAGGCAGCTATTACATGGAGGCAGATGAGAGAAAATGAAAGCCAAGCTAAAGGGGAAACCTCATATAAAACCATCAGATCTCGTGAGACTTATTCACTACCATGAGAACAATATGGGGGGAACTGCCCCCATGATTCAATTATCTCCCACCAGGTCCCTCCCACAACACGTGGGAATTATGGGAGTTACAATTCAAGATGACATTTCAGTGGAGACACAGCCAAACCATATCATTTCACCCCTAACCTTTCCCAAATCTCATGTCCTCACATTTCAAAACCAATCATGCCTTTGCAACAGTGCCTCCAAGTCTTAACTCACTTCAGTATTAACACAAAAGTCCACAGTCCAAAGTCTCATCTGAGACAAGTCCACCTATGAGCCTATAAAACCAAAAGCAAATTAGTCACTTCCTAGATACAATGAGAGTATGGGCATTGGGTAAATACACTCATTCCACATCAGAAAAACTGGCCAAAACAAAGGGGCTACAGGCCCCATGCAAGTCTGAAAACCAGCAGGGCAGTCAATTCTTTTTTTTTTTTATTTTTTGAAAGAAAGGAAAAGAGAGGAAAGAAAGTGAGAGTGAAAGAAAGAAAAAAAAGAATGTAAGAGAGAAAGAAAGAGGAAGAAAAAGAGGGAGAGAGAACAGGATTCTTGTTCTACTGCCCAGGCTAGAATGCAGTC